>PVKV010020647.1:0-39343 GCA_004027835.1 Alouatta palliata
TTTCACCAGGTTAGTCAGGCTAGTCTTGAACTCCCGACCTCAGGTGATCCGCCCACCTTGGCCTCCAAAGTGCTTGGATTACAGGCGTGAGCCACCGCGCCCGGCCAGAGAGACAGTGTTTTTTTTTTTTTTTAAGATGGGGTTTCACCATGATGGCCAGGCTGGTCTTGAACTCCTGACCTCAGGTGATCCACCCACCTTGGCCTCCCAAAGTGCTAGGATTACAGGCGTGAGCCACCGCGCCTGGCCCTTCTTCTTTTTTTTTTTTTGAGACACTCTTCTCTCTGTCATTCAGGCTGGAGTGCAGTGGCACCATCTGGGCTCACTGCAATCTCTACCTCCCAGGTTTAAGAGATTCTCCTGCCTCAGCCTCCCGAGTAGCTGAGATTACAGGTGCTCACCACCACGCCCAGCTAATTTTTGTATTTTTAGTAGAGATAGGGTTTCACCATGTTGGCCAGACTGGTTTCAAACTCCTAACCTCAGCAGATCCACTCGCCTCAGCCTCCTAAAGTGCTGGAATTACAGGCGTGAGCCACTGTGCCTGGCAGAAGAGGACACTTTCTAAGAAGAGGACTCCCTTATACTTTTGTCAGGCCCATTGGAGTCTTAGAGCCTTGTGTTTACAAACACCCCCGCTTCCCCAAATACTACACAACTCCTCTGAGAGATCTCCTTTCAAGATGCACCCTGTCTTCAATAGACAGGAGAAGTTCAGGCAGCAGCTTGGATATGCTCATGGCCTCTCTGGCCACACTTTCTTTCTTTATTTAATTTAATTTTTATTTATTTATTTGTTCTTTTGATATGGAGTCTTGCCCTGTTGCCCAGGTTGGAGTGTAATGGCATGATCTTGGCTCACTGCAACCTCCACCTCCCGGATTCAAGCGATTCTCCTGCCTCAGCGCCCTGAGTAGCTGGGATTACAGGTGTGCACCACCATACCCAGCCAAGTTTTGTATTTTTAGTAGAGATGGAGTTTCACCATGTTGATCAGACTGGTTTTGAACTCCTTTGTGATCTGCCCGCCTCGGCCTCCCAAAGTGCTGGGATTACAGGCGTCAGCCACTGTGCCTGGCCTTTATTATTATTTTTGAGACAAGGTCTCTGCAGCCTCAACCCCTGGGCCCAAGTGATCCTCCCACCCTGCCCTCTTGAGTAGCTGGGGCTACAGGTGTGCACCACCATGCCCAGCTAATTTAAAAAATTATTTTTTCTTTTTTTTTTTTTTTTTAAGACAGGGATTCACCATGTTGGTCAGGCTGGTCTTGAACTCCCGACCTCAGATGATCCGCCCGCCTTGGCCTCCAAAGTGCTTGGATTACAGGCGTGAGCCACCACGCCCAGCCTAAAAATTTTTTTTTTATAGAGCTGTAGTCTCCCTATGATGCCCAGGCTGGTCTCAAACTCCTGGGCTCAAGCGATCCTCCTGCCTCAGCCTCCCAAAGTGCTAGGGTTATGGGCATGAGCCACTGCACCCAGTCATGGCCACACTTGAGACTCATTAAAAGAGCTATGAATAGATTCTGAAGTCTGGGTCCCATCCCAGGAAATTAGAATCTTTGGGGCCCTCAGTAATAAGGAGTCCTCAGGTAATTCCAGTGGGCAGCCAAATGTGGAGAAGTGTTCCTTAGCCCGAAGATATCTTCCCATTGGGGGTCCCCAAGTAAAAAACCAGGAAAAGTCTGTGCCCTCCACCCCCACTCACTCCTGTCCCTCCCCTCTCTGAATTTCTCCTCTTCCTACCCTACCTGCTGCTATCCTCACAAAGCCAGGGCTGGTGGGTGGCTCCAGCTGTGTCTGTCAACCTCAGTCAGGGGTGACATCTCCTTCCTGGTGTGTCTGGAGGCAGGTTCTCTCAGTGATATTTCCCTTTTGTCTCCAACTGCTTTCAGCTTCTCTCTATTCCAGGTTGTCACTTTCTCTCCGTTTCTGACTTGCAAAGCTACACATTCCCCACCACTAAAGACCCCATGCTTGTCTTGTCTACCATGGCACCTTACGTTCCCAGTGCATTGCTTGATTATAGTAGGTGCATGGTAAATGTTTGCTGTCTGGCTGAATGACTATATCCTTTTAACCCTTCCCAGGGACTTACCCCTTCTCTTTCAAGCCCAGCTTCTTCCACTTTCACTTTACTTCTTCCATGTCTACTTCTGACTCTCCTTTCTTCACTTTCCTTTGCTTTTCCTGCTTCCTGACATTCTCTGTCCTTTTTTGGACATGGCCGCCCTCATCTAATCTATCCGTATCAGACAGTGAGCATCTCTCCCCCAGGATGCTGAAGGAGGGTGCTGGAGGGAGGGATGTGGAACTACAACCTCTGCCCTCAAGAAGCTTTAGATCCCTCCTGAAGCCTCCTGTGAGACCACATAGCATAGCTGGTACTATTGGTCCAGAAACTAGAAGACTATCAGGCCAGCCCCTTGACTCTCTGTTGGTCCTCACTCATAGCTACAGTCCAAGATTTATGTTGGTGTTTGTCTTTGATGAGTTACAGCCAACCCAGCCTTCTGAAGACTGCTCGTTTTGCCTTAAGGATTTCCCAGTAACCTCTGCTTCTCCCTTTTCCCTCCTCTGGTTTGCTATTTTCTCATCTCTTCCCTTCATACCTATGGGAAATCAAAGTTGCAGACTTCTTTTTTTTTTTTTTTTTTTTTGAGACAGTCTTGCTCTGTTGCCAAGGCTGGAGTACAGTGACACAATTTCAGCTCACTGCAACCTCCACCTCCCAGGTTCAAGCGATTCTCCTGCCTTAGCCTCCCGAGTAGCTGGGATTACAGGTGTGCACCACCATGCCCGGTTAATTTTTTGTATTTTTAGTAGAGACAGGGTTTCATCATGTTGACGAGGCTGGTCTCGAACTCCTGACCTCAGGTGATCTACCCGCCTTGGCCTCCTAAAGTGCTGGAATTACAGGCCTGAGCCACCATGCCTGTCCCAGAGTTGCAGACTTTTCTAACCCGGACTCTTTCATATGCAGACCCACAGAAGTATTTGATGGGACAAACCCCTAGCTTGGATGAATTTAGGTTATTTTTTTTTTCTTCCAGGGTCCGTCAATGATTTCAGGGATCTAGGTTTCCTCAGTCTTCTGTGAACATGAAACGTTGACAGACTGAGGCTGTAAGCTGTATCTCCCTGTTACACCACACACCTGGGTGCGCACACAGACACATCTCTGTCTCCACTGCCAGGGATCCTTACCCCTGCCCTAACGTATCAACTTCCTCTGCCCCTGGTTCCCCTGTTCAGGCCGATGGCTCCCCACCAACTGCCATGGAATCTTCCAGCAAGGAAATTGCACTCATCCTTCCCCCATAGGGTTCTTCCTTCTTTGCTGAATCTTTCTACCCACCGTCTCCCTCAGGTGGGATCTGTGGAGCCTCAGGAAGAAAGGACAGGGACCCAGGTAAAAGGAACCCTTTAGGGCAGAAGGCACAGGGGCCGCCTCAGCCTTTGTGTGTCACCACCAGAGGGCGCCCAAGGCATTTCCAAAGCAGCTGCCCAGCGTTCACCTTACAGGAACACGGCTTGCAGGGAGATCCAGTTTAACAAGCAGCTATTGAGTGCCTCCTGTTCCCCAGGCCTGGGCCCTGCTTCATTTGGAGACTGAGAGTGGGTTCCAGCCTCTACAGAGAGACTCCTTAAAAAGAGCCATTTGGGGCTGGGCGCAGCAGCTTACACCTGTAATCCCAGCACTTTGGGAGGCCAAGGTGGGTGGATTACCTGAGGTCAGGAGTTGAAGACAGGCCTGGCCAACATGGCAAAACCCCATCTCTACTAAAAATACAAAAATTAGCTGGGTGTGGTGGCGCGTGCCTTTAATTCCAGCTACTTGGGAGGCTGAGGCAGGGCAATTGCTGCAACCTGGGAGGTGGAGGTTGCTGTGAGCCCAGATCTTGCTACTGCCGGGGTCACAGATTGAGACTCTACCTCAAAAAAAAAAAAAAAAAAGGCCGGGCGCGGTGGCTCACGCCTGTAATCCAAGCACTTTGGAGGCCAAGGCAGGCGGATCACCCGAGGTCAGGAGTTCAAAACCAGCCTGACCAACATGGTGAAACCCCGTCTTAAAAAAAATAAAAAGTAAGTTAAAAAAAAAAAAGACAAAACAACAGAAAAAAGCCATTCAGGCCGGGCGTGGTGGCTCATGCGTGTAATCCCAGTGCTTGGGGAGGCCTAGGGCAGGATGGTTGCTTCTTGAGCCCAGGAGTTCGAGACCAGCCTGGGCAACATAGCAAGACCTCCATCTCTACAAAACATTTAAAAATTAGCCAGTCTTGCTGGCTCTCAACTGTATTCCCAGCTACTTGGGAGGCTGAGGTGGGAGGACTGGTTGAGCCTAGGAATGCGAGGCTATCGTGAGCTGTGTTTGTGCCCCTGTACTCTGACCTGGATGACAAAGCAAAACCCTGTCTCCCTGTCTGAAAACAAAAACAAACAAACAACCACATTTGCCTCTTCAAGGAACTGGTTTCCTACCAAGCAGCTCCTCTTACCTCCCCTGGTAGCAGAATCTTCTGTCCACCTCAGCCTTTCCCCTGTACTCCCCTGCTGCCCACCCTTTCCTGACCCCATCCACCACAGCTCCCTGAGGCTCCCGGTATGCTTCTCTGAGTCTGAGCTGCCCACCGCAGACTGGAAGTATCCCCAGGGACCAAGGGAGGCTGACAATGTCCCTGGCCAGGCATTGCCCTTTCTCCCTCTGCCCCTCTCCCTCCTAGGCCCTGACTCACTTCTCTCAAAACCGCATCTCGATTCCATTGCTAGCCTCCTGAGGGTTCCCCAGAGACCCTGAGTGTGGAGAGTGTGAGTGCAGAAGGACCAAGGCCAGGAACAGGGGCTGCAGGCTGGGCTCAGGAGCAGCACTTCTTCACCTGGAAGCAATGACCCGGCTGGGAGACTCGGGAAGTGGGCCATGGGGGCGATAACAATAACAATAATCATATTAACAACAACACTGAGGCCCACAAAACGGCTGTGAAATGCCCGATAATGATCCCTTATATTTATAGATCTCCTTCTCCTCCTAGACACTTCAGAGCCATTGCCCAATTAACCCTCCTAGATTCCCTAGAAGGGACAATTAACCCCATATTTTATGGCCAGGGGAAACCTAGGCTCTGAGAAAGTGATGGAGTTGGCTGAGGTCGTCCAGTCCATTAGTGACAGAAGAATTTGTGGAGCAGCCCTCTCTCCTTCCTTTCATCTACATCACTTGAACTCCGGAGTTTGGGAATAGCCTAGGCAACATGGTGAGACACTGTCTCTACTAAAAATACAAAAAAAGAAAAAAAAAATAACTAGGTGCGGTGGTGCATCCCTGTGTTCCCAGCTACTCAGGAGGTTGAGGTGGGAGGATCGCTTGAGCCTAGGGGACTTGAAGTTGCAGTGAGCTGAGATGGCACCACTGCACTCCAGCCTTGGAGACAGAGCAAGACTCTGTCTCAAAGAAAACAAATGGCTGGGTGTGGCAGTGGCTCACACCTGTAATCCCAGCACTTTGGGAGGCTGAGGCGGGTGGATCACCTGAGGTCAGGAGCTCAAGACCAGCCTGGCCAACATGATGAAACCCCATCTCTACTAAAAATACAAAAATTAGCTGGGTGTGGTGGTGCACGCCTGTAATCCCAGCTACTTGGGAGGCTGAGGCAGGAAAATCACTTGAACCTGGGAGGCAGAGGTTGCAGTGAGCTGAGATCACACCACTGTACTCCAGCCTGGGTGATAAATACAACAAGACTCCATCTCAAAAGACAAAAAAACAAAAAAAAAACAGATGCACTTAGACACATGCCCCATGTACACACACATGTGCACACACGCAGACACATGCATGCACTCATACCCACCGTCCATCCCATCTCTGTCTTACCAGGGACCTTAACATCTGGGAGGAGCCTGAATTGGAGCAAAGGATGGCTGCCTAGAGGAAGGAGGAGGGATGTCCCAGTTATCATTAAGAACGGCTTTTCAGGGTCTTGACTGCGGCCAGCCAAGGCTCTGGGGACTTTCTGAGTTCTGATGGACATGGCCTCTGTCTAGCACCGTGTCAGTCAGACCTGCCTGAGCCTCTCCAAACTTCAGGACTCACGAGGAAAGGAATGTGGGGGTCTCTGGGAGCCCCACACAATATGCCCTTACCTTGGTACAAGGTTATACCCTTATAGTGCGAGACTCCTGTTTACCCTGAAAACCAGTGTGGCAGAAGAACCCTGCTACCTGCTTCTGTGGCACCATGTTGGAGATGGCCAGGTGATTCCTAGCAGGAGATGAGATATGGCAGCTCTAGGAAGGAAGGAGAGGGTGGAGGCAACCAGGAGGCCTCTCAGTCCAGAATGGCAATCATTTGGCCTACACATGCGCCAGCTCCATCTCCTCCCTTCCCGTCTTACTCCTGTTGGGAGGTCGAGGTCAGAGGATTGCTTGAGCTTAGGATTTCAAGACCAGCCTGGGCAACATAGTGAGACCCCCATTTCTACAAAAAAAGAAGAAATAAGGTGCTTTTTTTGGCCGGGCGAGGTAGCTCACTCCTGTAATCCCAACCCTTTGGGAGGCCAAGGTGGATGGATCACGAGGTCAGGAGATTGAGACTATCCTGGCCAACATGGTGAAACCCCATCTTACTAAACTACAAAAATTAGCCAGGCGTGGTGGTGCATGCTTGTAGTCCCAGCTACTCGGGAGGCTGAGGCAGGAGTATCGCTTGAACCTGGGAGGCAGATGTTATAGTGAGCCGAGATCGCACCATTGCACTCCAGCCGGGCAACAGAGTGAGACTCCATCTTAAAAAAAAAAAAGGTGCTTTTTTCTAATCTGAACTCAGGCGTGGAAAGTTTGAATGTGCTCTGTTTGAAGCAGGAGGGAATAAGGTTATTGAATCATCTAAGAACTTCCTTGTTATATAAGGTTATGCAGCCTAGTCAACCTAGCCAAACACCCCCCGCCCCCATTTCTACAAAAAAAAAGTAAAATTAGCTGGGTGTGGTGGCACGAGTCTGTTGTTCCAGCTACTCAGGAGGCTGAGCTGGGAGGATCACTTGAGCTCAGGAGGTCAAGGTCACAGCAAGCAATGATGGCTTCACTGCACTCCAGCCTGGGTGAAAGAATGAGACCCTGTCTCAAA
Source organism: Alouatta palliata (assembly GCA_004027835.1). Classification (NCBI taxonomy): domain Eukaryota; kingdom Metazoa; phylum Chordata; class Mammalia; order Primates; family Atelidae; genus Alouatta; species Alouatta palliata. The sequence continues at coordinate 7,127 of PVKV010020647.1, forward strand.
AATAGTAATAATTAAATTTAAAAATAGGCCGGGAGTAGTTGCTCATGCCTGTAATCCCAGCACTTTGGGAGGCTGAGCCAGGCGAATCACCTGAGGTCAGGAATTTGGGACCAGCCTGGCCAGCATGGTGAAACCTCGTCTCTACAAAAAATACAAAAATTAAGGCATGTTGGTGGGTGCCTGTAATACCAGCTACTTGGGGGCTGAGGCACGAGAATCACTTGAACCCCGGAGGTGGAGGTTGCAGTGAGCCGAGACCACGCCACTACACTCCAGCCTGGGTGACAAGAGCAAAACTCCGTCTCAAAATAACATAAAATAAAATAGTAAGGTGATACACTGGAGCAGGTGACCAATGGGGGCAGTGAGGCAAACGTGAGATGACATTTGGTCAATATGAACACTGGCCTGGAGAGAAGTTTCTGAATGGCTTGGACACTGGAGTGTGGGAGGGATCTTCGTGGGTGGGTTACTGCACTGAGAGAGCAGCCGTCATACCAAGGTGACCACAGACTTACCTGCATTTTTCAAGCTGCTCTTCTTCTCTCAGGGCCCCACCTACCAGCTCCACTCCTGCCTCCTGGTCTCCATTCCCCGTCTGGCCTCTGACCCCTGCAGCCTGGGCCTAAGATGGTCCCTCCCCACCAGCTCTAGTTTTCACCTCTGAAACTCCAAGGCTCCACATTGCTGAGATTTTACTATGGCTCCCAGCTGGATCCCACCTTTGATCTGGCTTCAAAAAATAAAAAGCAGTACCAGGAGAGTAATTTTCCCGACCTGCTGGGGAGGAAGGCAGGCTGGAGGCAGGTCCTGACCAGCCCGGCCCACTCCTGGAGCCTGGAGTCAGAAGCTGGTGGCAGAGGGGGCGGGCGCCAGGGGAGCAAAGCCATCTTTCCTCATTAACTTCCTCCCCTTCCTTTCTGGGGCACTGACCTGTTTCTTCCTTCCCTTCCCAGCCTGCCAATCAGCAGGGAAAAGGATGATACAGCTGCTTCCCCTGCACCCCCACAGGCTCTCCCCACTCAGCCTCTTGCCTCTTAGCTTGGATAACAGCAGTGCCTCAGTCCTCTCCACCTGTCCCTGGGGGGTGGGGACTGAACACTCAGGGTGGGGCCTAGTAAGAGGTAAGTCTGTGCCCCCCTGGCTGGGCATCTGAGACATGACTCAGTTGGCTGTCTCAGCGCCAGCTCTGGTCTTGAGGGACTGGACTGAGGGCTGGTGAGGGGAAGGTCCAGCTTTTTATGGGATTCCTGCCCACCCCTCTCCCATGGTGCTGCAAGGCCTGGCCCAGGATTTCCATCTTTCAGCAGCAGCATCTGCCCCTCCCAGTTCAAAGGCTCTGGCTCCTCACCTGTTCTCACCTCACCTGCCTGGCCCTTTTAAGTGGTTAGCAGTATACCCCACCCCCACCCAGCTGAGGGTCTGGGCTTCTCCAGGCAGGTAGGAAACCAGAGTGATGGGGCACGGAGTCCAGAAGAGGCAAAAACACCCTTCAACCAGCTGAGCTGTCCCCAGTAGGTGCAGGGCAACCACCTTTCCTTTCAGTGGGTGGAGAATGATCGGGGTCTGGCCCAAGAGAAAACTTGGTTTTGGTGGAGCAAGAACAGAGGGCATGGGACTGGGACCGGGCACCTTCCATTGGAGAAATTCCTGTCTCAGCTTTTTGGCTCATTGGCTGAAATGAGAGCTGACTGCTAAGCACAGAGGACGTTCTGTGTTTCTGTGTCACTATTTTTTTTGTTTATTTGTTTTTGCTTTGGGACGGAGTTTCTCTCGTTGCCCAGGCTGGAGTGCAATGGCGTGATCTCAGCTCACGGCAACCTCTGCCTCCCAGGTTCAAGCGATTATCCTGCCTCAGCCTCCCAAGTAGCTGGGATTACAGGCATGGGCCACCATGCCCAGCTAATTTTGTATTTTTAGTAGAGATGGGGTTTCTCCATGTTGGTCAGGCTGGTCTTGAACTCCTGACCTCAGGTGATCCACCCGCCTCAGCCTCCCGAAGTGCTGGGATTATAAGCATGAGCCACCGCACCCAGCCTCATGTCCTTATTTTCCCATCCTTGCCTACCGTCAGGTAAGACTCCTGCCCACATGCACTCTGTGAAAACATTCCCTACATATTGGAGCTGGCAGAATCCACTCACCGCCCTTTTCCGGGCCTCTGGGCTTGTCAGGGATTCTGGCCACTCTGTGTCTTCCTTGTCTGGGCAAAGGAATGGTGAAAGCCTGAGCCCCACTTCTCCAAGGGGGAGGCCCCTTCCGGAAGTTGCCCCCATTCCCCACCCCCCACCCTGTGCCTTGCCCCAGGCACCTCTCCCTGACCTGAGGGCAGAGAGGAGAGTTCAGTGAGGGGGAGGAAGTTGGGAGCCACCTTGTCTCCAGGTGGGGCAGGGGCTCAGCAGAGATAACCATCTTCTTGGCAGCTCCAACCTGTTCTATTGGTAATTTTTTTTTTTTTTTTTCCTAGAGGAGAAAGGTGAAGGCCTTGGCGGGGAGTTATTCTTGCTCTGAAGTGTCCTTGCAGCTCCCCAGGCCCCTGCAGGCCTTGTGCAAGAGCTGTAAATCCCTCACCACCCACAGGCCTGGGGGGGCCTACCGCTGGGACTTTCATGTCCAGAGGTTTTATGCCTTTGCTCCTCTGTTGGGCTCCACAGCACCTGCCTGGGGCCTCTCCCCAGCCTGTAAAAGTCCTGTCCCATAAATCTCCACTGCCCTCCTAGGAGCCAAGCAGTTCCTCCCACTCTGCCTCCCACCCATAAGCATCTCTCCCCTCAAGAGACCGCAGTGAAGTAGCAGGGCAGAGGCAGAAGGTTTCCAAGAAGGGCAGCAGCTAACCAGGGGTATTCCTGGGACCTCCTCCAACATAGTCACTGCTTGGGTGGGATTGGACTCTTAACTGAATGGTCTGTTTCCAGCTTCAATGCTGGAGGGGCTTCTGAGGCTCTTGGCCTCCACTGCCTGTTAGTATCCACCTGAGCCTCCCGAGACAGGTGGCTGTCTGTCTGCCAAGCCCCCCAGGTGCGTTGGAGGTGGCAAGCAGCCCAGTGACTATGCTGCTTTCCTGGATCAAAATGGGAAACCCAAGGAAAGGGAAAGATGGTAACAGTGGCTGAGGCCTGGAGGGTCATGGATGGACTGCATGGTCCAGTGGATCTAGGGTAGAACACAGTGCTTAACTTCCTAGTCTGATGGGGGAGACTGGGCGCTCATCCAAGACCTGGGCATTGAGAAGGGGGCCAGGTTGCTGGCGCTGGTTAGGACTCAGGGCAGGGATGATATTGGCCTGGGAATGTCCCACTGGAGACGGTTCAGGGAGGAGGAAGAGGCGAGAGCTGCAAAGGGAGCAGGGTACCTTCAGCAGAAAGAACAGTTTGTTGGCACATTCCTGGGGGAGAGGATGTGGCCTGGGTGGGGAAACGCCAGCAGGTTTGCCAGGAAAGTGAGGAGCCTGTGCCTGGCTCCATCCTTCCTGGAAAGACATGGGAAGGAGACAGCGGCCTTCATGCTGAAGGTGGGGAGAGGCAAGGTAGATGGTGGGAGGGAGGGCTCTATGGTGGAAGGGCTTGAGTGGGATGCAGCGCTCAGGAGAGGACCCAGGTCGAGCTCTCATTGATCCTCCTGGCTTACTGGGATCTCGCTACCAGATGAGCAGACTTTAGGAAGCCCAGGATCTCTGTTCAGAAGTCATCTTACCCACCCACCTCCATCCCCGCCAAGCCCAGATTCTGACTTGTATCCCGTCTCCCCATGCCCACTGCCAGGCTGAGCTAGTGCTTGTGGCTACCATTTATTGAGCACCTACTGCATGCCAGGCACTGCTCCAAGCTCTTTACATGCATTGACTCACTCAAGCCCATTTTCCCTATGAGATAGGTCCTATATTCAGCCCCACTTTGCAGATGAGAAAATTGAAGCATAGTGAGCTTAAGTAACTTGCTCAAGCTCACACCACTGGCTTCACACAGGATTCCAGCCAGGCCCCTGGCTCTGGAGCCCATATCTCCATCTCTGCCCTCTGCTGCAGAAGAAGCTTCACCACCAAAGCCCAGGGAAATGGTGTCTTCTGTGCCTCCTCCCAACTCCTTCAGAGGCCAGTGGAGTTGGCCCTGGCCATTTGGAGAGAAGCCTGCCAGTTGTCCTCTTTCCACAGGGAAGGGGCAGTTGTGGCCTAACATTCTGGTGCTTTCTAGGGGTCCTCTGACCCTTGGGGGACACCTACCTCAGAGGTAGCTTCAGGGACTAGCTCCTGACTCCCATGGGGTGCCCTGCTTCCACTAGGACCCAGCAACCATAGCAAAAGTGAAACTGACTCAGCCGGTTTCCCACCCCCGCCAAGGGAAATGGGGAGCAGCCTCTGCTGGACAACAACCAATTAGGCACTTTTTATTGCCCACGCTGTCATAATCCTCAGAGCTTGGCTAGGATGAAGGAGAGGAAATGGGATAGGATGGAATTCCAAGATGCCTTCAGCGTTCATCCCAGCCATTCCCCTGCTTCTAGATGGGAAAGCCCCAATACCATCCCCAAGAACTTTCCTCCAAGTGAGGCCCTTATCCCTGGAAGTCAACAGGCCTTTGCGTCTATTGCTTCTAGCAAGAATCCTTCAACCTCATAGAGGGGTTTTCTCCTGTCCTTTGCTCTAGGGACTCAGGGAAGAGGAATCTTATTTCTGTTTATTCCTAGGACACGGTGGGGAGCCAGGTTCATGTGGTCACGGAGACCTCTGGTGCCACCTGGATGGTGGCATTAGGGATCAGGGAACTACCTATTTTTCAAGTGCAGTCTGACTCCTCTCTCAGACTAGCAACTCCCAGAGGACAGAAGTCTTGTCTCCCCATCAGACTGAAAGCTCCTGGAGAAGCTGTCTTCTCTTGCTTTCTTCTCTTGTCCCCTGCCCCTTCTCTCAGTTGCCCAGGGCAGAGCTTTGTCCACAGTGGGCCACTCCTGCCGTCCATAGGACCTTGACTGCATCCGTGACCCAGAGGGGGCTGCATTCTGGTTGGGAAGTGCTGCCATGGTCTGTCGGTGCCTCCATTTCTTCTTGTGTAGAATGGAGTTGTAATGAAGATTAAATTTTTAAAAAGCATGTGCCCAGCTCGTGGTAAGATCTCAGTAAATGAGAGCTTTTATTGCCTTTAGGACAGCTGGAGCCCTTCCTAGCTTTCTGCTTATCGGAAATCAAGATGGGGAGATCCAGCAGCGCAAGCTTAGTAGTGTAGCCTTCAAAATGAGAGTCACAGAAGCCAGCCAAGCCTAGCAGCCCTGTGCGGGTCTCAGGCTGAGACCCCGGTGGACAGGTCAAGTCTATTATCTCCAGGAGGTGGCAAGGAGATCTGTGGCCAGCATGGGCAACCTCAGAGATCTGCAGCAGACAGGGTGGCAATAAAGATGGATTTCAAGTTAGGACCCAACTGCCCAGGCAGGGCAGAGCAAGAAGGGAGAGTACATTTCATTGTTTCAAAAGACCTTGGAGGGGTATGGTGGTTCCTTTTCCAGGGCGATGGTGGTCTCAAACCCAAAAGAGATGCTCATCAGCATGCTGGGGGATTGGGGCAGCGGCCGGGGGAGGGATGCAGTGACCTCTCCAAGATCACAAATTGCAAAATCACCTGAAGAAGGGGAGGGGACAGAAGGAGGTAAGAAACACACTCAAGCTGAGCACACATCCACCTTTCTTGTCTCGGGCAGAGATGTACCCCTGGGTTTAGAGTGTGTTTATGCACGGGTAGATGGGGGGCACGGAAGGGGACCTAGACATTGGCAGCTGCTGTGAGGAAAAGGAGACATTGTCTCCCCAGTTGGTTCTGTCCTGAGTAAGGACCCTGGGTGAGGCTGAGCAAATGACACCTGGCATGGAGCCAGGGCCCTCAGGTGGGCAGGGTGGACAAGTAGGAGGAGGGGAAGTGCAACACGACTTTATGAGAGATGAGGCAGACCCCTGAACCCCTTTGTCTGGGGCCTCCAAGGAAGGAGAGAGTGGGAATGGGGAGGTGGGGCAGGAGGAGGCATTCCGAAGCTCTCCGGAAAATCCTGAGCATGGCGAGGAATAACTCACTCTTCTTTTCCTCAGCATCAACTTTATAAGTCATGTCCCAGCCTGGGAAACATAGCAAGACCCTGTCTCTGAAAAAAAAAAAAAAAAAATTAGCTGGCATGGTGGCATGTGCCTGTAGTCCAAGCTGCTTAGAAGGCTGAGGCTAGAGGATCGCTCGAACCCAGGAGTTTGAGGCTGTAGTGAGCTGTGGTCATGCCACTGCACTCCAGCCTGAGCGACAGAGTGAGATCCCAACTCAATAAGTAAATAAATAAAAATAGGTGAGGTGGTTCATGCCTTTAATCCTAGCACTTTGGGAGGCCGAGGCGGGCAGATCACTTGAGGTCAGGAGTTTGAGACCATCCTGGCCAACATGGAGAAGCCCCTTCTCTACTAAAAATACAAAAATTAGCCAGGCATGGTGGTGGGCGCCTGTAGTCTCAGCTACTCAGGAGGTTGAGGCAGGAGAATCACTTGAACCTGGGAAGCAGAGTTTGCAGTGAACTATTGCGCCACTGCACTCCAGCCTGGGGGACAAAGCAAGACTGTCTGGCTGGGCGTGGTGGCTCACTCCTGTAATCCAAGCACTTTGGAGGCCAAGGCGGGCAGATCACCTGAGGTCGGGAGTTCAAGACCAGCCTGACCAACATGGTGAAACCCCATCTTTAAAAAAAAAGTGTCTCAAAACAACAACAGCAACAAAAAAGTCATGTTCACTGCTAAGTATGTACAATTGTAATTGGCCAATTAAACAAAAAATAAACGGGGCACAGTGGCTCACGCCTATAATCCTGGCACATCACAAGGCTGAGGTGGAAGGATCACTTGAACTCAGGAGTTCAAGACCAGCCTGGGCAACACAGGAAGACCTCATCTCTACAATTTTTTTTTTTAAGATGGGGTTTCACCATGATGGCCAGGCTGGTCTTGAACTCCTGACCTCAGGTGATCCACCCACCTCGGCCTCCTAAAGTGCTAGGATTACAGGCATGAGCCACTGCACCCGGCCGATTTTTTTTTTTTTTTTTGATTAGCCAGGTATGGTGGTGTGCGCTTGTAGTACCAGCTATTTGAGTGGCTGAGATGGGAGGATCACTTGAGCCCAGGAAGCTGAGGCTGCAGTGAGCTGGGATCACACCACTGGACTCCAGCCTGGGTGACAGAGTGAGACCCTGTCTTTAAAAAAAAAAAATTGAAATAAAAAAAATGTCACCTGCCCTGGGAATTCTCTCCCTTATGCTTCCATGTCTCCCTGGCTTCCTTTGGGTGATCTGTCTACTTGTGAAAATCTTTCCAGAGTGGAGAGGTGGACATGCCTCCCCCCTGCTGCCTCCTCCCCTGCCAGCAGTCAGCTTCCTGTGCTCAGTGCAGGGAGCAGATCTAGAGGAGACTGTCAGGGAGTGGTGGTCAGATAGAGGAGGCATAGTTCTTGACCGCAGAGATTTCTCAGTCTGAGTAGGAAGACAGAATACATCCCTGATTCATCAGCAGAGACCAGAAACAAGGGCAGACAGCAAATGAGTGGAATTGTTGAGGTAGTGCTGGGAGAATGGGAAGAAGATACAGGGAAGGGGCTGAGTGGAGTTACAGGGGAAAAGCTTCCTAGAGAAGAATCTGAATTGATTTGGCGGAAGGTTGGGGAAGAGGCCAGTAAATGCCATTTACCCCCAAACTATGCCCATTCACCGGAAGAAGAAACCGCCTAGGACTTCACTGTAATTCTGAGCAAGATTGCAGATCACCCCCTTTTTCCCAGACTCTGGTGTGTGTGCTCCTATAAGGTGCCAGAAATGGGGCGGGGCTATAGGAGGGGGAAACGTGTCGTTTTTGTAGCGTTCCTCCCTGGCTCCTTGGCCCATGAATGACCCAAAGTTGCTTAAATGAAAAAGAGAGGGGCGAGTTGAGCAGGTCCCAGTCTGGGTCTGGCCACCGTGAGTCAGGGAGCCGGGCAGTCTGATCCCATGAGCCAAATCCCTGACTCTCTGGGGGCTTTAAAGGCTCTGAGTGTCCGGCCTCAAAGCCACTGACAGGTATGGATCCGCCCCTTTCCTGACCCCAGCTGCTTCCTGCCCTTTTGGTGCTCTCTGACCTCTGACCCTGGGGCCCAAGGAACCCATTCTCTGTGTAAGGCTGAGTCACGTCTGCCCCCTCACAGAGATTTGGGGTAGACCCCGGTAAAGATGGCAGAATGAAGGGGCACTTGCAGACAGACACAGGGCAGGGAGAGGGAACTGAAGGAATCAAAGAAGTCAGAGAACCCCATGTTTCCCAGCTGATGGGAGACAGGGCTATTCCCGGTGGTCCCTCCAGCAGCCACAGTAGATTTTAACCCTTCATTGGAGGGTGACAGGAGCAGGTTTGTGAAAGTGTGGGTGGGTGAGGAGAAGATGGAGGTGGAGACAACGGAGCAATTAAGATGGGTCCCCAAAGACCCCTTTATTTGAGTGCTAGTTGCTGGTAGAGGAAGTAAATTTGAAGGAAACATGTCAGGGGCAGACCCCTTCAGCTCTGGGTCTGACCCCTCCGGGACATCATGGGGTTCCCCATCAATCCGTGCTCTGGATAGACCCAAGCCCCAAGCCAGGCCAGCCCAGGGTGTCTCCTCAGGGGCTTTCCAAGTCAAGGCGTTTGAAGTGTCCACCTTCTCAAGGACACCCTGTTTTGTTGTGGGAGAGAGAGAGAGTGTCTATTGAGCTTCTGGACACTCTCCTCTAGCCCATGGGAGCTGGCACCGCCTGACCACCTGGGGGAGGCTTGGAGCCTGGCTGAGCCCCAGTCTTAGGAGGGAGGGAAGAGGGTGGTGAGGGAGTGGGATGTCTCTTCCGCCTGGTAGATTAGTGACTCTGAGACAGGAGAGGGCCTGTCACTGGGCCCATAAATAAAGCAGCCGAGTCTCTCCCTCCATCTGTGTTTATCTGTCTGGCCTTGAGTTTCCGGGAGAGGAGATGTCTTGGCACCCCCCAGCATCAAACGCCAAGCACTGGAGGGGAGGAGGGGCAGCCTCCCTCCCTTCGCCTTCCCTCTCAACCTCTTTTCCTGCTTCCTCAAATCTCATCCTCTCAGGCCCTCTCTCTTCAGTCTAGACACTGACTCTAGGAAGCCCTCTGAGCCCAGGGGGTGGGGGCTAGAGTGGGGAGTGTGGTCTGGGGTCTCTGCCACCTTTCCCCATTGGTGACCACTCTTTGTAGACTCAGGAGAAGGTGCCCTGGGGCCTGGAGAGAGATGAAAGGTGGGAATCAACAGGGTGCTGGGAGGCCTGAGTGTGGAAGACCCTTTGCTGCTAGGAAGACCCTCTGCTCCCAGGGAAGGGTCCAGGGAGACCCCCGAGTGATGGTGAAGGGCCAGGGAGGACCTGTAGGCAGAGAGAGCCTGGTGGCTCCCCAGCCCCCCTCAGGGTGTGGCAGGCCGTGAGAAGACCCTGCCTGTCACCTCCTACCTTGGCCACCTCTTCTTGACAGCACCTCCCTCCATCTTTCTACCTTCATGGATTCCTGAAACTCCAGACTGTTCTTAGAACCTAGGACCTGCCACCAGGACTTTTCAAAGTGTGGTCACCTGGTCAGGAGTTTGGCAGCAGTCTGGCCAACATGGCAAAACCCCATCTCTACTAAAGATACAAAAAAAAAAAAAAAAAAAAGAAGTGTGATCACCAGACCACTTACAGCTACATCACTGGGAAGGGGAAGGGGAAATGCTTGTTTCAATGCAGATTCCTGGGCCCCATAGACTCACTGGATCAAAAGAGGCTTGGGGACTTGGGTTTTTGTGGGGTTTTTGTTTGTTTGTTTTTCTTTTGAGACGGAGTTCCACTCTTGTTGCCCAAGCTGGAGTGCAATGCTTCGATCTCAGCTCACTGTAACCTCTCCCTCCTGGGTTCAGGCGATTCTCCTGCCTCAGCCTCCCAAGTAGCTGAGATTACAAGCATGTGCCCGGTTAATTTTTATATTTTTAGTAGAGATGGAGTTTCACCATGTTGACCAGGCTGGTCTCAAACTCCTGACCTCAGGTGATCTGCCCACCTTTGTCACCCAAAGGGCTGGGATTATAAGCATGAGCCACATCGCCTGGCTGGGGACTTGGGTTTTAATGACTATCCAAGGTGATGCTGGTGTAATTCAAGCTTGAGAAACACCTATTGTTCTACATGAAGGCAGCCACTCTTGTTCACCCATCCCCAGCACCCAGCTCAGGGCCCAGGACATAGAAAGTATACAATAAACATCCATTGATTGAATGCATTTCTAGACAGTGTCTATTCCTTTTTTCACTCCAGGTCTTCTCCAACCACCCCAAAGCTACCAGAGGATCCCAAGTCCCTGCTTTCTGCTAAGGTGATAATACCAGAATATGTCAGCCAGACCACAGTGGCACATGTCTTTAAACAGAGCATGGTACTCACAGAAACACTCTAATGGTAGGGGTTTTTTGGCAACAGGGGAGGTTAGCGGGGAGTTTTCTAGGACAGGGGAGGCTCTCAGCTCTTCTCAGAGTCCACAGGAATCACCTGCTTTACTTACCCTCAGGGAATGACGGTGGGATGCAGGGTGCCTGTGCTGAGGGTAAGGAATGTCAGGACCCAGGGAAGGGGAAGATCAGAGGGAAGGAAAAAGATCTAAAGTGTGTGAAAGAAGAGCAATAGTTAAAGGAGGTCTAAGGGCAAAAGGAGAGCGCTGTTATACAACCCAGGTCAGTGTCCCTGGAAAGTTTTCAGAGGATCAGGCATCCCAGCCAGGAATGCACAACCAAGTCACTTCTCTCCAGCCTTGGTTTCCCTGAAGGTCCATCTCGGGAAAAAGAAGTTCTTTCAGCCATTGAGTCCTCTCCTGGCATCAGGGCCAACTGGCATTGCTGCTTCATTGCCTCTGCTTTGCACTGTATTTGCATTAATTTGCTTGGGCTGGACCAACAAGTATATGCAAATGGATATGAAGTGGTGGGGTCCCAGGGCAGGGAGTCTCCCTGAGGTGAAGATGGAGCTGTGGAGGAGGGATGCACAGGGAGATACCTGCACTAGAGGGGCCCCCAGGCTTGCTCTGATAGCCTTTCTGGCTCCAGAGGGGAGAGGGTAGCCTAGGATGTTAAGAGCCCTGGCACTGCAAGCCCCAGGAGGCCTTGCAGGGGGCTGGGGAACAAAGGACCCAGGCGTTCTGAGGCTGGTGAGGGCAGCTCTGATGGTATAGGGCAGATGAGCAGGGTTCTCAAGCCTCCCAAAAAAGCAGAGAGCCTCAGAGCCAGCCCCAGATGGCAAATACTTGTCCTGAGGCCCTAAAGAGGGATAAGGGTGGTGGAAAGCTGGGAGAAGAGGAGGAGGCAGATGCCAGGCTAGAGTTTCTGAGGAGAGAGGAAGCCGAATCACTTCCGAATGGGAGAGGGGAGATGGCAAAGCTGCCTCCCTGGTGGTGGTAGGGGCCCAGAAGAGGGGGCGGAGCAGGGAGCTGAGAAAAGCAGTCAGTGGAGACCTGGGAGAGGCAGCTGTCTGAGCCCCTCTCCCCTGTGGAATGGCTCCTGCTGACCCCAGGCTTGGGGCAGGGGGAGGGGGCAGAGTCATCAACTTTAGGGAAAAGTTTTAATGGTGGAGACACAGTCCCACCCTAATGGGGGCTCTCTGCTCTCAAGAGAGCTACAGAATACTGGCAAAGATACAGCCCATGTTCTTGGGAAGCCCCTAGTCTAACAGAAGAGATAGTCTCTGTCTTTATCCTGGGTGCAGGTGGGGTCACAATGAGGATCCTACACACACTATCCAAATTACTTAGGCGCTCTCCAGCCTATATCGGCAAAGGCAAAATACAGGACCAGTGAGCCCTTCCTAGATGAGGAGAACCCCAACATCAGCAGCAACCAGAGGTCAGTGGGGCTAACCCGGTAGGACCCCTGAAGGGAATTGTTTTTTCTTCTTTTAGAGAGCAGGTCTTGCTCTGTTGTCCAGGCTAGACTCGAACTCCTGGGCTAGACTGGAATTTCCGGGCTCAAGCAATGCTTCTACCTCAGCTTCCCAAACAGCTAGGATTACAGGCATGTACTCCTTGCCTGGCTCCTAGAGTGAATTTTGAGGAAGATTTTGAAAATGAGGCTGGGTGTGATGGCTCACACCTATAATCCCATCACTTTGGGAGACCAAGGCAGGAGGATCACTTGAGTCCAGGAGTTTGAGACCAGCCTGGGCAATAAAATGAGACCCAGCCTCTACAGAAAAAATTTTAAAAATTAGCTGGGTGTGGTGGTGCATGCCTGTACTCCTAGCTACTCAGGAGGGTGAGGTGGGAGGATCACTTAAGCTGGGGAGGTTGAGGCTGCAGTGAGTTATGATTGCTCCACTGCACTCCAGCCTGGGTGCAGAGTGAGACTGTCTCAAAACAACAAAAAAGAAGAAGGAGGAAGAAGAGAAGGAGGAGGAGGGAAGAAGGAGGGAGGAGGGAGGAGGGAGAAGAAGGAGAAGAAGAAGAGGAAGAGCAGGAGGAAGAATAAGAAAGAAAGAAGGAAGGAAGAGGGGGGAGAAAAAAATAGAAAGAAGAGAGAAAGAAAGAAGAGAGAAAGAAAGGAGAGAGAAAGAAAGAGAAGAGAGAGAAAGAAAAAAGAAAGAAGAAAAGAAAGAAAGAAGGAAAGAAAGAAAGAAAAAAGGAAAGAGAGAGCGAGCTGGGCGCAGTGGCTTATACCTGTAATCCCAGCACTTTGGGAGGCCAAGGCGGGTGGATCACAAGGTCAGGAGTTTGAGACCAGCCTGGCCAATATGGTGAAACCCCGTCTCTACTACAAATACAAAAGTTAGCCAAACATGGTGGCACATGCCTGTAGTCCCAGCTACTCAGGATGCTGAGGCAGGAGAATTGCTTGAACCCGGGAGGGGGAGGTTGCAGTGAGCCGAGATCGCACCATTGCACTCCAGCCTGGGCAACAGAGCAAGACTCCGTCTCAAAAAAATAAATAAAAAATAAAGGAAAGAAGAAAGAAAGAAGGAAAGAGAGAGAGAGAGGAAGGGAGGGAGGAGGACAAGGGCTGGGGTCCATCCTCTGTTGGCCTGAGGCAGAGAGTGATGAGAGCTGGGGAGGGTGAGGAGCAGAGCAGTTGGCTCCAGGACCCTTGGCAGCAATTCGGTAGGGCCCTGACACAGGGAGGGGACTCAAGTCAGGAAGAGCCTTTTTCCCCAGAGATAGCCACTTGATATTCAGAGAAACTGAGGCTTGGAGAAGAGAATCGACTCGCTCAAGATTACCCAGCAAGTTAGAGGCAAAGCTGAGGCCAGAGATCAGATTTTAGGACTCCTGGTTCTGTGCTATTTCCCCTCCCCCAGCTGGCATGCTGTTAACCTAGAGCTGTTGTCAGAAGGTTCCAAGAGGCCTGTCATCCTCCAGGTGGACTGTTAGAGCTGGGGAAAGTACTTTAATCTCTTAAGGCCTCTATTTCCCCATCTGTACTTTGGGCTCTTTCATCTGAAGTCCTTTGCACGTGGGTCCCTGGTGAATCTAAGGTATTGTAGGACTTAGTTTTCCTCTGGGGATGGGTGAGTGGAAAGGGAGAAGGAGGCAAGCAGAGGCTGAGGGGCGGGTCCCCCAGCTGATTAGGCATGGCCTTCTTCCAAATATGCTTGATCTGACGATTTTTGAATGGGGGGTAAAAGATGTATTTGCATTTGGTTTGCATAGCAATTGTGTGAATTCCAGGCCTAGGCCGGAGCTCTGGAATCTCCCTGGCTCCTGCTCTCTCTTCTGTGGTTTCCCCACCTGCCTGAGAGCCTCCCGGTTGCCAGTTGTGTGGCCACAGCTGGAGAAGGGGGGTTCAAATGTTGTCCACTGGCTTTTCCAGGACCCACAAAACCCCTTCCGCCCTCTCCATCCCCGGTCCCAGGACATTCTCACTTCCCTGTGGGGTCCCCAGGAGGTCTCCTGGAGGCCTTGTGGGAGGCTCCGGGCTGGCTGAGGGCTGGCTCTAATCAGGCTGGGGCCTCCTACGGCTCTGCCTTCCCAAACCGGGACCTCCTCTAAGGGTAACCCAGCGGGAGTCCCTCGGGGCCCTGCCCCTACCGCCGGGGGGTGGCTGGTGAGAGGGGTCTCTGCACCCCACCCTCCGCGTCCTCCACGGAGGCTGGGTGCTCAGCTGCAGTGGGCCGGGAAAGGGCTGTCCCCTCCCACTGGAGCCAAATAATTGCCTCCTGCTTTGTTGTGTGGTGTCTGGGGCCCCGGGCCTCTCATTTGTGGGGACGTGCTGTGGCGAGAGCCTCCCTGCTAATTACCCTCCTCCCCATCGCCGCCGCCGCCGCCGCTGAGCCTCCTGCGTCCGCTGGGCCTTACTCACCCCCGCCCGGCCTGCAGCTCCCCCAAGGCCCAGACGCAGGGAACTCCCCTCCCTGGTTCCAAAGTGGCCTTTCCCGGCAAACAACCTCGCTAGCTTCCCCGCTACGCCTGCAAGCCGGCTTGGGGAGGGGCAGACCGGCCGGGGTCAGCCTCGAGGAGAGAGCTCTGTAAGGATATTTCTGGTTTGAATACAGCCCCAATCCGGACCTCTGCCGGGGAACCGATCTGGAACTGGGCTCCGGGCACGCACCTGCATTGTGCAACATCTGGACAGGGGTTGCACCTGTTGGGACTTGTTCCCAGTTAAGGTTGGAACCACCTGCGACCCTGATACCTGGGAAAAAACACCCCATGTTAGCTTCTTTTTTTCCTCTCCTTTTCCTATTTTTCAATAATTTGTTTACCTATTTGCTGTAAAGGAAATGAAAGAGAGGGAGACAGAGAAAGAGATCCGGCCTGAGACACACCTACACCCCAAGGAATCAAACTAGAGAGGGGGTCCCAAGACAGAGCGATTCCTCCAGCAAAGAAACAGAGACCAGAGGCCAGGCGCAGTGGCTCCCGCCTGTAATCCCAGCACTTTGGGAGGCCGAGGCGGACGGATTGCCTGAGCTCAGGAGCTGAAAAGTAGCCTGGGCAACATGGTGAAACCCCGTCTCTACTAAAAATACAAAAAATTAGCCTGGCGTGGTGACGGGCACCTGTAATCCCAGCAGGAGAATCGTTTGAACTCGGAAGGCAGAGATTGCAGTGAGCCGAGATTGCTCCACTGCAGAGCGAAACTGAGAGAAGGAAGGAGGGAAGGAAGGAAATAAGGAAGGAAGGAAGGAAGGGAGGGAGGGAGGGAGGGAGGGAAGGAAAAAGAAAGAAAGAAAGAGAGAGAGAGAGAGAGAAACAGAGACCAGACAGGACACATGCTATGCAGAGAGAGCTGGAGGTACAGAAACAAGAAGAGAAATGGAGAGGTTTTGACTTCTCTTAAATGGAGACAAAAGAAGAACTAGGAAGAACAATTATAATCATAGAAAGCAAACTTCTCATTCTTATTAAATCTTGGGTAACTCTTGGAGAATGGAGCATTGAAGTTGAATGAAGACTGGACTTGGAGGGAGAAGCAGGGACAGACAGTAAGAGGCATTGGGATGAGCCAAGGCTCTTAAGTTAGGAAGAGACAGTCACAAATCACAATGGTTTGCACACAGTAGGTGCTCAATAAATGATTACTGATGCAGGCAGAGAGCTGACCCTGCTCTTCTAGGGCCAGAGCTGAAAACTTAAATGATTGTAATAGGGATATAGGATGGGTGAACAAGACAAAAATCCTTGGAATACCCAAGGGTTATGGACTCCACCTGCTAGAAGGAGGGTCAGAAGAGAACAATCCCTCTTCTCAGCATGTTTTAGGGGAGCTACTTAGGGAAGATGAGTTTGGGGGTGGGGGGGTGCAAATTTTCTAGAAAACTAGGGAAGGTGGACCCTAGGCTCTAGGTTATAGAGTCTATCAAACCAGTGGAGACCAAGTTGCCAGTGGGACACCGCTGAGTTCAGCACAGGAGGAGGTGAATGCTCCTGAAGTCACACAAAACTGGCAGTTTCAGCCTCTGGCATGGCAGGGGGTGCTGGGGTGCCAATTAGGAAACCTAGATGTTTAGGATCCCTTCCCAGCTGAATGCTCTATGTCAAGAGCAAGTACCTCCAGGTGTTCATGCTTGGGTGGTAAGATTCTTTGCAGTGAAGACCCAGCAAGCTTAGGACCCCGTAAATGGATCTCATCTCTCCCTGTCTCCAGACAGGTCAATCTTTATAAAGAATCTTGGCTTTTGGCCGGGTGTGGTGGCTCATGCCTGTAATCCCAGTATCCCAGCACTTTGGGAGACCAAGATGGGTGGATCACCTGAGGTCAGGAGTTTGAGACCAGCCTGGACAACAGGGTGAAACCCTGTTTCTACTAAAAACACAAAAAGCAGCTGGGTGTGGTGGCACATGCCTGTAATCCCAGCTACTCAGGAGGCTGAGGCGGGATAATCACTTGAACTCAGGAGGTGGAGGTTGCAGTGAGCTGAGATTACACCACTCCACTCTGGCCTGGGTGAAAGAGTCAGACTCAGTCTCAAAAAAAAAAAAAAAAAGAATCCTGGCTTTTGTTCACCCCATCCAAGGACTCAAGAACTTCTTACCACCTCAGTTATCAGGAAATCCAGCTCAAAGCCCTCTCCCTCAGTGGCAGAGGAGGAAATCAATGCCTCCTGCCTTTTTCCTGGGTGGAGGAAAGGAAGCAGGGATGTCATTTGATGAGGTGGGGACCAGCAGCTTCTTCACAAACACCCTCCACCCCTCTAAAGCTATCTCTTTTAGGCCCTGAAGCACAGGAGGGAGATGAAAGGGGCAGAGCTGACCACGAGAGGTGGGGAGGGTAGGACCCTGACTGGGAACAGATTTCAGGAGCAGATAGTGGGGGTGGGGCAGAGGAGAGCAGCAATCCCAGTGATCTCATTGGTTCCCTTGGCATCAAAGCATCCATTGGTTTTTAGCAAAGTGAAATAGGTTAATGTGTCTGAGGACTGCAGTGGGGGTAGGGAATGGGGTGTATCAGTGTGTTGGCTCTGTATAGCCTCCCCTCTTTCTTCCCTGAACACACATATGGTCCAGAAATTCTCTGAGAATCTGGCCTCACCAGGTCTTCATTCTGGAATGAACTCTTTGATCTTCCAGCTGAGGAAAGACACAAATGTGAGAGCCCCTTAAAGGAATCATAAGACAAAGTATTGGCTTGATATGTAAAAATATTTAATGTAAATGTTTATTGAACTACAAAATGCACATAGAAAAATGTTGTCAGTATAGAACATATGTAAATCATAAGCACGAAACCGAATGTTTCTTTTTTTCTTTTCTTTTCTTTTTTTTTTTTTTTTTGAGATAGAGTTTCACTCTTGTTGCCCGGGCTGGAGTGCAATGGCGCGATCTTGGCTTACCCGCAACTTCTGCCTCCCAGGTTCGATGGATTCTCCTGCCTCAGCCTCCCAGGTTGCTGGGATTACAGGCATGCACCAGCACACCTGACTAATTTTTCTGTATTTTCAGTAGAGACTGGGTTTCTCCATGTTGGTCAGGCTGGTCCTAAGTGATCCGCTCACCTTGGCCTCCCAAAGTGCTGGGATTACAGGCGTGAGCCACTGCGCCTGGCCAAAAACTGGATGAATTTTCACAAAATGAATGTACCTGGGTAGCCAACACTCAGCTCAAGGAACAGAAGGTTGCAAACACCTCAAAGCACCCATTATACCCCCTTCAGGGTACTAAACACCCCCCCAAATAAAGAAACTCTATTGTGACTTCAAAGAGTATAGATTAGTGTTTCTGCCTGTTTTTGACCTTCATGTGAGTAGGATCACGTACTGTGTTTGTGCCTTTAGAGCCAGCCTCTTTCACTCTGCTTGTTCTTGAGATTCATCCTTTGCTTGAGTTTGAACCCACCTTCGATAGGAGGGTCAGGATGCATCAGGGATTATCCCCTTTTGGGTGTCAAACTCAGGCTCTCCTGAGATCCCTGTCAGTCCCCTTTTCAGAGTTTGATGTTAGCACCCTCAATTTGCTGTACCTCCAAACTCCCTAGATCCCAAACAGGATGAGGACTGGGAGATCCTGCCCTCTTGGTGCTCCTATCCAAGTTGAGATCTGGGAACTGCTGGTCCCAGACCACACCCTCCAAAGGGACTGCAGAGGAAGTCCCCAACCTGGGCGGGGTGAATTAGATGGCGCTTTGAGATCTCAGGATGAAAGGACTGCCTAGGGCAATTGTCCTTGGCCTCCTGTCCAGCTTGGCAGGGGTGGAGAGGAAGTACCCTGACCCTTCAGGCCCCAGGGATGGGGCATCAGCTTATTGGGAGTGGCACTGCCAGGCTCTGGAGGACTCTATTCTGAGAAGCTTCTGCTCATAGAAGCAGGGAGCCGAGGGTGGAGATATGAGGGATAGGGAGTCAAGGGCTCACACCCCTGGGGTCTGCCTCCCAACCTCCTGGGCAGCACCCAGACAGCCCGGCTCTGTTGCCGTGTGTGGTTTCAGGATAAGCTGCCGATGCCACCCAGAGCGCCCTGCTGACAGACAAGGATCTCGCCCGCTTTCAAAGACGCCCTTTCATCTGCCAGGGCTAATTACACCTGCAGAGCAGAGAAGAGGGCACTGGAGCCAGCCCCCTCCTTCTTCCCCCATCCTGCTCCCAAGCCCCCTACCTTAGGAACCCTTCCACTCCCTCCCTTCTGCCTGTTCCAAAGCTCCGTGGCAGCCTCAGCAGCTGCCAGTTATGGCTCCTGTAGTGACAAGTGGCCCTGGCTACTGAGAGGGAGGATGTGTGAGAGCAGAGGGCTGGGATATGGGCCTATGTGTGTGCATGAGGATCAGGGTTAGGGGGGTCTGGTTGATATTAGGAAGCTACTAGGGAGTAGATTAGGGTGTGGAAGCTCTGTCGCTGATGGAGGCAGCTTGGTGGCGGCCAGGAGCACTTTGGCTCTGATGCAGGCAGCTCTGGGTTGGCTGCCCAGGTATGAAAGTGGGAAGGCTCAGTGACTCTACTCGATGTGTAGGCAAGTGGCTTCCAAGATTTGGGTCATCCCCAGGGTACTCGATGCTTTTTCCTCTTCCAGCACTTTGAGTGCTGCTTTGAACACCCTGCTAATGTGACTCTCCCACCACCTTGTAAACACGCATGTCCAGGAGGCACCATGTTGGTCTGTCTTTGTACTTCATTCTCATAGTAGATGCTCACTGCAAACACTTGCCTGAATGGGAGTGGAGGGTATGTGAGGGAGCACATGGGTGAAGGGGACCCCAGAAGTGTGTGGGGCCTCTTGGCATGGCGAGGCTCTGTCCCAAGGTGAGTGGTCACAGTGTATGCCTGCATTGGGGTCTGGATGAGCCTCTGGGTAAGTGATGACCTAAGAGGGTATGTGGCTGAGTGAGGGCATGTGTGCATGTGTGTGTGCATGTGCATGCCAGTGGAGGCTCTATGTGCGTGGCTGCATGTCACGCTCTGTTCAGGAGGAACTATATCCACCTGTGAGGGGTGGTTGGGGAGGACATAGGCAGTGTGGCTGTGGCTGAGGATTTGCCAAGGGCTTCCAGTGGGGGCGAGATCTTTAGAAGAGCAGATGAAGTCCTCAGACAGATTCTTTCTTCCCAGGCTCCCCACCTCAAAACTGGGAGAGAAAAAACAGCAAAAGCCCATTTCCTTCCCCAGATGGAATAAGCGACAGGGAGCTACCACCATAACCACAGTGCCCCACCCACTTCCTGGTCCAAAGGAACAGAGGAAATGCCAGCAATGGGTTTCCACAGGGGGCCCAGGAAGCTGAGGTCCATGGGGGGTGGGGTGGGAGGATCAGAGCCCCCACTCGCTGTGTTGCCAAGTGGTGGTCTACCCTTGCACAAGAAGCGTGAGTCCAGACTTTCTGAGATAGTTGTGGGGTTCTTCACTCAGTCTCTTAATGGTCTCACCACCCAAAAGCAAAGAAATTCTTGGTGTCTAACCCAAGTCCTCTGCATTTCAGGCCTAGACAGGACCCTGCCCTCCCACCGTCAGAGTTCTTAGATAGACATGAACAATTGACCACTGGGATCCTAGATCCTCAAGTCGGGGTCACTGACATTATGATTTCTCCACTTTCCCTCTAAGCCCCATGGCTTCTCTTCGCCCTCCCAAATCCCCTCTTCTGGCCCCGCCTGTCTCTGGGAAATGTCATTCCCTGAGCTCCTCCTGACAGCAGGTCCTTCTGGCATCTAACCAACTTATCTCATGCTCTCAGGCCCTGTTTCGGGGCTGGTGCAGGGGGACCCTCACTGGGGCAGTGTGATAAGACGAGGTCTGATGACCTGGCTGAGGTCACCGGCCACCGAAGTACGTCAGCGATGGGTGTGTATGTCCCAGCCAGCCGCACAGCCTCGCTTTCATCCTTTGTTCCTGCCAGCCCGGCCCATTCCCACCACAGATTCTCAGATTCCCAGCGTGGCGTGTCCGATGAGCAGGAGTCTTCGCCCGGACACGATCCTCTCCCAGCCCTGCCCTCTGCTCACCTCCCCCTCTCTGTCTCCCTCCCAGCCACTTTCAGTGAGGCAGTTGCTTTCCATCTCCCTCCTGCGTTCTCCTTGCCAGACCTCCAATGGCCATCAGAGGAATTGTGGTTGGACACAAGGAAGGACGTTTGGGGGTGTTGCCGAGCGGGGAACTTGGCAAGTGGTGGGCCCCCCTTTCCGGAGTGTCTGTCAGCAGGTTGGGAGGGAAAGAAACACATGTGCCTGGGGGAAGAGGGGTGGGCAAGGTGATTTCTCCATCTCCCATCAGGCCTCGGATGCCATCCCAGAGCCTTTTTGTTCACGGTGGCTGTCTGGCTGCTCCATTCCAGCAGCCAAACCCCAAACATTTCTCCATTCACCCTGGCTTAAAACTAGGTTTCCACCTCCCTGGAATGGTTGTTTGTATTTGGCCCTCCCACTTGCCTGCGTCATCTCTGGCAGGGATTTGAACCCCATCTCCTGGCTCCCAGCCCCTTCCCAGGCATCGCCGTGGCCCCAACCTGGGCCCATCTTCCTCCTTGTCTCCAGGGAGTCTGTGACTTGGGTTTCTACTCCACCACACCCCTCCTCACATCTTCCTTGCCCTTCTTCTCCAAGAAGCCCTCTCAGAGACCCCACCCTGGCCTTGCCTCCTCCTTTCTTTCCTGCCCTCCCTCTCCTCATCCTGAGACCCACGTTCTTTCCAGCCAGAGTCTTCCTGTTTCTCATCTCTTCTGGGTGCCTGCGCGTGTCGATCTGTATCCCCTCCCACCCTGGTTCGGTGCTCCTCAGGGACAGTAACCTTTCTATTTCTCCCAATTCCCAGAAAAGCCATGAGACTAGAGCTTGGAGAAGTGAGGGAGGGGAAGAGAGCAATTATCAGGGGAGGTGATGAAAAATTGGTAACAGTTGAAGTATAAAGACAAAGCATATCTCCCCTGAGCCCTGGCCCAGTGATCAGTGTAGAGAAGAGAAAGGAAGAGCGATGAACGTTTAGTGGGGTAGATGGAGTGGGAAGAGAAAAATTCCCCGTCATTCCTCTTGTGTGTCTGAAGGGAGGTCCCCTGGAAGTTTTTCAAAGCAAAGACCAAAAGAGGTGAAAGGGCATGGTTGGGGCAGCATAGGGGCCTGATGACTGAGGATGGAGGGAGCCCATTGCGCCAGCTCCTCTTTCTAGACTCTGCCTCTAGGGATAGCAGCAGCATTTGGGTGCCGTTTGCTCACTGGAGCAACCCAAAGTCACAAAGGTGCTAACAAAAGTCCCCAGGCACCCTCCGATCCTGGCCTGGAAGAGAACCCACTGGCTGTTATCCTGGATCTGCCATTAATTAATGTGCTGAGTGATCTCTGGCAAGTCTCTCAGCTTCTCCAGGCCTCCCTGTCCTCACCCCTCCACAGCAGGAACAGGTGCCTGAGGGAGGAGGTGGAGCCTTCCCCAGGCTTGCTTGGAGGCAGGATGATGGAGGAGGGATGGACTCTCTAAGAGGCTCTTTGGGTCCTGGTGGTCGGGGCCAGCGACCCTTTTCCTGGTCAGTGGGGGAGGTCAACGAGGGGGACTCCAGAGAGAAGCATGAATCTCTGCTCGGCCTTTCTTGCTAGCCCTCCTCAGGGTGGCTCCCAGGAATCCCCTTCGCCCCTGGGTCCCCTCCCCTCATGTTCCCCCTCCTCCTGCACAGGAGCAGGAGCAGGAGCACACCCTCAGGAGAGAGACTAGCCTAGCACTCATGATGAGCAATAATTTGTTTTATGACAAAAAAGGAAATTGTCTTCAGTTTCACAAGAGCAAAACGAATTCGTTTGAAGTAGTTTGCCCTGCGGCAGGCAGGAGAAGGTTTCTCTCTAGAGCTTGCCTTCGCTCTCCTTCTCTCTCCCCCTCCCCTTCTAATTACAGCAGCTTCCAAGCTGTTGGCATGAGTCGATGCCAGGCTGTCAGATGCCAACTGCCCCAGGATCTCACCTCTTGGGTGTGGATAGGGGGATGGAGCCACAGGAACAAGGTGGGGTGGCTCTCAGTTCAGCCTCTGCCATACCTGAAGCCTTACCTGGCACCATCAGGTAGGGAGGAGGAGGGCAGGGGCAAAGAGCAGCAAGTCAGGGTCCAGGAGAGCAATTACCTCCCGGGGCCTTGGAAGACAACTGGTACCTTGATGCCCAGAAGGGACCTGTTATGGGCTGAGGGGCTTTCCTGCAAGACCTGCCCATATTTCCAGATCAGCCTTCCTTCTTCATTCTTTGTGATTGCAGCCTGGAAGCTGAAGTCCCTGTGGGCATCTGGGCAAAGAACTGGACCATCATCACCTACTGGTGTTAAGACTCAAAGATTCAGCAGGGTGCAGTGGCTCATACCTCTAATCACAGCACTTTGGAAGGCCAAGATGGGAGGATCACTTGAAGCCAGGAGTTTGAGCCAGCCTGGATAACATAGCGAGACACCCATCTCTACAAAAAAATTAAAATATTAGCTGGATGTGGTGTCATACCTGTAGTCCCAGCTACTTAGAAGGCTGAGTCAGGAGGATTGCTTGAGCCTGGGAGTCAGAGTCTTCTATAAGCTATGATGGCTCACTGCACTCCAGCCTGGGAAATAGACTAAAATCTTGTCTTGTAAAAAACTAAATAAATACATAAATAAAAGGGTAGGCTGGGCGTGGTGGCTCAGACCTGTAATCCCAGTACTTTGGGAGGCCAAGTGAATCACCTGAGGTCTGGAGTTTGAGACCAGCCTGACCAACATGGTGAAAACCTGTCTCTACTAAAAATACAAAAATTAGCCAGGTTGGTGGCATGCAGCTGTAATCCCAACTACTCTGGAAGCTGAGGCAGGAGAATCGCTTGAACCCGGGAGGCAGAGGTTACAGTGAGCTAAGATTGTGTCATTGCACTCCAGCCTGGGTGATAGAGTGAGACTCTGTCTCAAAAAAAGAAGGAAAAAAAGACACAAAGATTCATTTGGAGGTGGACAGAATGGAATAAAGAGGACAGCACTTGTGGATCATCAATGCTCTCATTTAGAAGTCCAGAGTAGGCTGGGCGTGGTGGCTCATGCCTGTAATCCCAACATTTTGGGAGGCCAAGGTGGGTGGATCACCTTAGGTCAGGAGTTCGAGACCAGCCCCTGACCAACATGGTGAAACCCCATCTCTACTAAAAAAAAAAAAAAAAAAAAAAAAAATTAGCCGGGTATGGTGGCACATGCATGTAATCCCAGCTATCTGGGAGGCTGAGACAGGAGAATTGCTTGAATTCGGGAGACGGAGGTTGCAGTGAGCTGAGATGGTACTCAGCCTGGGCAACAAGATCAAAACTCCGTCTAAAAAAAAAATTAGCCGATCCTGGTGGTGTGGTGCCTGTAACCTCAGCTACCTGGGAGGCTGAGGCAGGAGAATTATTTGAACCTGGGAGGCAGAGGTTGCAGTGAGCTGAGATTGCGCCACTGCACTTCAGCCTGGGCGACAGAGCAAGATTTCGTTTAAAAAAATAAAAAATCCAGTATACTGAAAAATCATGGGACCCTCTTATGTCCACTTTAAGGGCCTCTTCCTCCCTCCCTCCCTCCCTCCCTCCCTTCCTTTCTCCTTCCTTCCTTCCTTTTTCCTTCTTCCATCTATCCATCCTTCCATTAACTTATTCAACAAACTTACAAAGCACTTATAGAGTGCCAGGCACCATTCCAAGCACTGGGAGTAGTGCAATGAACAAAACCCCCAGCCTCTATGAAGCTTACTTTCTAGTGAGGACAATGTTAGCTTCAGGGGGAAGAGGCTGTGCCTAGCACATGCCTAGAACAGAGAAGGCATTTAAAAATATTTGTGGAATGATGACTAAATGCCTAGTCTGAATCAGAGGTGACACTGCAAATGTTCAGCTGATGGGTAAAAAAGAATGACTCGCTTAACCCATTCCCTGCCATGTTCCACCCCATCCTCCCCTCCTATCCAGAGGGCCCTCCTGCTGTGGTCCAAGGGGCAGCTGGCTGTGCAGGGAGCAGGCAGACATCAGGCTCCAGGGCTGCCAACCAGGCACCGCTGCTTGGCACTGGGTGCCCTCTAAAACAACAACTGCCGGGCGCGGTGGCTCACGCCTGTAATCCCAGCACTTTGGGAGGCTGAGGCGGGTGGATCACGAGGTCAAGAGATGGAGACCATCCTGGTCAACATGGTGAAACCCCGTCTCTACTAAAAATACAAAAATTAGCTGGGCCTGGTGGCATGTGCCTGTAGTCCCAGCTACTCGGGAGGCTGAGGCAGGAGAATTGCTTGAACCCGGGAGGCGGAGGTTGCGGTGAGCCGAGATCGCGCCATTGCACTCCAGCCTGGGTAACAAGAGCGAAACTCCGTCTCAAAAAATAAAATAAAATAAAATAAAATAAATAAAACAACAACCTTCGTGTCTCTAATTTGGCACTTCCTGTTTATCTTGATATTATCTCCTGTCCTTGAAGCCCACAGGCCCAATCAAGGCAAACGGCCAGAGCTTTGGGGACTCAGAGATAGAAGAGGCAAGGGTGCCCTCCCTTCTGGGGTTCTAGGCCGTGCCCTCGGGCTGGGCAGAGGTCTGAGGTCCAATGCTCCAGGCACTAGAGGAGGCTGAGTCTTCTCTGCACCTATACAGCAGGAAGTCCCACATGCTGGCTTCTAGTGTCCCAGGTTCATAGATCAATGCCACTTTTCCCCTCTATGACTCTTGGATTTCTGAACACCGCAGAACAGGAAGGATTCAGCAGGAGAATCCCCCAGCTTCACTGCTCTCTTTCTCCTTTCTCATCCCCACATGGCTAGGAAGATCTTAATGACTGACTTCAACTCCTTTCACAGCCTTTGAGGAATGGATCAAACTTTGGATGTTTTACCTTTTTTTTTTTTTTGAGACAGAGTCTCACTTTGTGGCCTGGAGTGGAGTGCAGTGGTGCGATCTCGGTTCACTGCAACTTTTGTTTCCCAGGTTCAAACGATTCTCGTGCCTCAGCCTCCTGAGTAGCTGGGACTACAGGTGCACACCACCATGCCCAATTTTTTTTTTTTTTTTTTTTTTTTTTTGAGACGAAGTCTTGCTCTGTCACCCAGACTGGAGGGCAGTGGCACGATCTCGGCTCACTGCAACCTCCGCCTCCCGGGTTCAAGCAATTCTCCTGCCTCAGCCTCCCAAGTAGCTGGGATTACAGGCACCTGCCACTGGGCCTGCCTAATTTTTGTATTTTTGGTAGAGATGGGGTTTCACCATGCAGGCCAGGTTGGTCTCGAACTCCTGACCTCAGGAGATCTGCTGTTCTCGGCTTCCCAAAGTGCTGGGATTACAGACTATTTTTTTCTTTTTTTTTGAGACAGGGTCTCATTCTGTCTCCCAGGCTGGAGTGCAGTGGTGTGATCATGGCTCACTGCAGCCTTGATCCCCTGGGCTTGGGTGATCCTCCTACCTCAGCCTCCCAAGTAGCTGGGACTACACGCACCCTCACCATACTCAGCTAATTTTTGTACTTTTGTAGAAATGGGGTCTGACTATATTGCCCAGGCTGGTCTTAAATCCCTGGGCTTAAGCAGTCTGTGCACTTTGGCCTCCTAAAGTGCTGGGATTATAAGCATGAGCCACTGTGGCTGGCTGTCTCAGGTTTTGTTTTGTTTTGTTTTCCCAACAGAGTCTCACTCTGTGGCCCAGACTGGAGTGCAGTGGCCTGATCCTGGCTCACTGCAATCTCTGCCTCCTGAGTTCAAGTGATTCTCATGCCTCCTAAGTAGCTGGGACTATAGGTGTGCACCACGATGCCCGGCTAATTTTTGTATTTTTGGTAGAGATGGGGTTTCACTTGTTGTCCAGGCTAGTCTCGAACTCCTGACCTCAAGTGATTCACCCGCCTTGGCCTCCCAAAGTGCTGGGATTGCAGGCATGAGCCACTGCGCCCAGTCCTTCAGGTTCTTGAATCCATACTGTAGGCATTTGAAAGATGAAGCTTATCTACACCTTGAAGTCTGCCTGGGATCAGCTGTTTCCTGGAACCAAGTCAGTGTGCCCACTATGCTGGGCATCAAGATGGCTGCCCTGTGGGTGGTAGGATCAGAGCAGATTCCAGACAGGCCCCCACCCTGGCCAGAGGGGCAGCCTCTGCCACCCCCAGAGCTCCAGGTAATAACCTAGGGGCCACGCCAGGCTCGCCAGCACCTGAGCCACCGGCAGCAGATAATGATGGGGGAGCTGGGCAGGCAGAGCCAACCCCTCAATCAGGAAGCAAATTAAAAAGGGGAGGAATCTCCCAGACAGACCACAACAATGAGACCGGCCCCCTTTCCAGGGCACTGCCCTCCCTCCCCGTCCTTGCCTGATTCCGCCTGCCAGGTCCTCATACCCAGCCTCCTCTCTAATTCTCCTCTCGTGGGATCCTGCTGGAGGTTCTCTGGGTGACCCTGGCTACGGGTTGGTGGCCGAGCCCAGCTGGCCAGGACACAGGATGCCGGGCCTCTTATGAGCCTTGTCTGCCAGCCCTGACCTTGGATTCCTGACAGGGCACTGGGCAAAGTGTCAGGGTGAAAGAGGAAGGGTCAGGGCATGTTTTTGATGCAGTGTCTTGAAGCCCATGAGGCCAACTCTCAGTGACGTGACAAAAGGGATTTATTTATTTATTTATTTATTTTAACCTTTTTTTTTTTTTTTTTTTTTTTTTTTAGATACAGTCTTGCTCTGTCACCCAGGCTGGAGTGCAGTGGCACAATTTTGGCTCACTGCAACCTCTGCCTCCTAGGTTCAAGCAATTCTCCTGTCTCAGCCTCCGGAGTAGTTGGGATTACAGGCATATGCCACCACACCTGGCTAATTTTTGCATTTTTAGTAGAGACAGTGTTTCACCATGTTGGCCAGGTGGGTCTCAAATTCCTGACCTTGTGATCTGCCTGTTTTAGCCTCCCAAAGTGCTGAGATTACAGGCATGAGCCACCACACCTAGTCGGAGTCTCGCTATGTTGCCCAGGCTGGCCTGCAACTCCTGGCCTCAAGTAATCCTCCTGCCTTCGCCTCCCAAAATGTGGGAGTTACAGGCGTGAGCCACTGCACCCAGCTAACAAAGGGACTTAGAGAGAACGCATCAACCTCTGACCTGGCAGCCCTTTGTCCACTGCAAAGCGTATAAATTCAATGCGGTGCAACATGTATCGATTGCATACTCAGTACTAGTCGCTGTACGAGACGCTGTGGGGGATACAAAGATGAACAGAGATTTCCAGGCTTTCAAGGAACTCATGATCTGACACACACACACACACACACACAGCTAATTGTATTACCCATCAGAAAATGTTAAATGTTCTATATTTTAGGACTTTGGGAGCAAAGAAAAGTATAACTTGAAAAACTGGAGAAGGCTTTAGAAAGCATGAGGACATAGGAGTTGGGATTTAAAAGATCAATAGGAGCTCATCGGGCAGAGAAATGGGGAAGAGTGTTTCACACATGGGACACTGTGGGGTGTGAAAGTATATGGACGGTAAGGATGGAGTAGAAGCCTGCGGTGGAATGGGAATGACTCCTGGAGAGTGGGAAGGGATGTGGCTGGCAAGGGAGGCTGAGGTCAGATGGGGAATGGGGCTTCAATTCTAGGCCTAAGAGTGTAGATTTTCTCCTGTAAGTAATGGGGAGCTATTGAATGTTTTTGAGCTGAGGCGTGACATGATTGGGCTCTTTCCACCCTTGTAAGAAGTTTAAATTCCTGGGCCGGGCGCGGTGGTTCACGCCTGTAATCCCAGCTCTTTGGGAGGCCGATGTGGGCGGATCACTTGAGGTCAGGAGTTTGTGACCAGCCTGGCCAACATGGTGAAACCCCGTCTCTACTAAAAATATGAAAATTAGCCAGGTGTGGTGATGCACACCTGTAATCCCAGCTACCCAGGAGGCTGAGGTACGAGAATCCTTTGAACCTTGGAGGTGAAGGTTGCAGTGAGCCAAGATCGCACCATTGCACTCCAGCCTGGGCAACACAGCAAGATTTTATCGCAATTAAAAAAAAAAAAAAAAAGTTTAAATTCCTGCTGAGGGACTAGGGGATTCTGCTTTTTCTGCCTTTGCCTGTCTCCGTGACTGACGCCCAGCCAGTCCTTTCTCCCGGCTCCACTCACTGCCCTTGCTCCTTTCACCCCAAACCTCCAATTCCTTGTTCCAGGCAGGATGACAGGATGGGGGGGCTTCACTCTCCCTCAGCCCCCATTCCAACCCTACATGTCCCAGATACTCTCTGGGTCCTTCCACCTCCATCACACAACCAGGGCCAGCCAGGGGGACAGTAGGAAGCTGTGTGTGCTTGCTTCATGGATCTGTGGGTTTCAAGTCCTCTACTGCATCTTCCCCCAACCCAGGCTTTTGCCGTCACTGCTGCCCTCTCCCAGGTGGGGAGCTTCTGGAAGTTTGGATTCTAAGGAGCCCTTTCTCTAATTCACTCAGCTGTGGCTTATCCACCCCTTTCTCAAAGAAAGGCTCTAGGCTGAGGACCCTGTGGCATGAAAAGGATATAGTCCCTGCCCTCAAGGATCCAACCAGTAGGGAGGATAAGAAAACAAGCCCTTGGAAGCAGAGCATGAGGTAACAAGGGCTAAGGAAGTTCAGAGGAGCACGCCAGTGATGTGCTGATAAGAGAAGCCTTTGCAGAGAAAGCCGCCTATGGGCCAGCCAGGAGCTTGAAGGATAATGTGCTTTCCTGAGGCAAGGATGGCTAGCAGGGGTGGAAATGGCTTCAACAAAGGTAGGAAGGCTGGACGTGTTTGGTGAACATCGTGTCCATTGGGCTGAGCTGGGCTCTAAGGTTTCTTTGAGGACCAGCAGGAGAAGGCTGCACAGGGGATAGAGGTCAAGTAGGAGGGTCCTGAATGGCACAGTTAGCACTGATGTGTGGGAGATGGGAAGTGCCAAGATGGAGTGGCATTTTAGGATGCTTAGGCCGGGCGTCGTGTCTCATGCCTGCAATCCCAGCCCTTTGGGAGGCTGAGGCAAGGTGGATCACTTAAGGCCAGGAGTTCAAGACTAGCCTGGTCAACATGGTGAAACTCTGTCTGTACTAAAAATACAAAAATTAGCCAGGCATGGTGGTGGCCACCTGTAATCCCAGTTACTCAGGAGGTTGAGGCACGAGAATTACTGGAACTCAGGAGGCAGAGGTGGCAGTGAGCCAAGATGGTGCCACTGCACTCCAGCCGGGGCAACAGAAGGAGACTCTGTCTCAGGGGAAGAAAAAAAAAAGGATGCTTAATTTGTCATTGATTAGGTGCAGGACAGCTTAGGTTGGTGGGTTCAGAGTGGCATAGGAGACCTGAAAATTAATCAAGACAAGAAGTAATTTTTGTCAGCAAGTTGACACTTCCATAGAATTTTCACAGGCTGGTGCCCATTTCCACCTCATTTGTTAATTCAACAAATATTTGTAAAATACTTGCTAAGTACCAGACACCATTTTAGGCTCTTTCTTCATCATCTTCCCCTGCCCTAAGATAAAAAGATGAAGGTAAACTCTTACCTGCACACATTTGGGAGACCTTATTTAGCCCAGCCTCCCCCTTGCAACCTAAGC
Source organism: Alouatta palliata (assembly GCA_004027835.1). Taxonomy (NCBI): domain Eukaryota; kingdom Metazoa; phylum Chordata; class Mammalia; order Primates; family Atelidae; genus Alouatta; species Alouatta palliata. Next base: position 37,039 of record PVKV010020647.1, read on the forward strand.
GAATCCAGGAGCTTCTGCCTTTGGAGCAGGTATATTGAGAAAAATCAGAGAACTACATGCAGTAAGGATTTGGGGGACATGAGGAAGGAAAGTTTAGGGTGGGAGAAAGAGTAGCTTGGAAAGCAGAAAGCAGTTGGTGGGTGGGGAAAGGGAAGCCGACAGCTGAATGTAGGGGAGCCCTGGGATCATTAGGGGAGGGAGGCTGGGCAAGGAGGAGAAAGATGGATGGAAGAACAGTAGGATATGGGCCTCTGGGGCTGAGGATGGGGGCCGGAGGGAGGAACAAATTAGAGAGCTGAAGAAGGAAGTAGAGTCTTAGCAGCTAGGGGCGGGAAGAGGAGGTGGGAGACCAGGAGGCGAGGGCAGAGGAAATAGGCCCAGGCACTGGAGACGAAAGTCTGAGAGTCTGAGCCGCTGAGGAGCCACCTGGAAGGTGCAGGCAGCGGCAACATCAAACCTGAGATCGGAGGGCTGGCGCAGGGAGTGAGCTGGAGTCTGGGGAGGTGGCTCGGTGTGGGGGGCCAGGGGCGGGTAGGGAAGCTGAGATCAAGAGAGAGGGGCTTGAATTGGATCTACCCTTAGCCCCACCGGGTCTTCAGCTTCCTCAGCCCCCTCCCTTCTTCTGGCTCTGAAGGCCAGAAGCCAGGACTCTGGAGTCCTGCCCCCAACTCCAAGCTATAGGCCCCATGGTACCCACCCCCGGTTTCCCAGCTCCTCTCTCTCACCCGCCCATCATTGCTGTTGGGAAAGCACATTGTCTGGAGGTGCAAATAGAGGAGGAAAGGGGGTCTCCTGCCAAGTAGGGTGCTGGCTGTGTTCATTGCTCTCCAGGCAAGGTCTCCACACACCCCTGACTGATCCAAAGGCCAGGGGAAGGTGTGTGGGCCTGAAGGTCCAGGTCGAGGGCTGGGTCTTTTTCCTCTCCCAAACTCCCCCCACCCCAAGATTCTCCCATCTTTTGGACTGGACCTGCTACCTAAGCATATGGAACCGATTGAAAGAATTTGTATGCTCACCTTATAATTTATGCAAATCAACTCTGTAATTAACTATAATTTGGAGGCATCCTTTGGTATTTGAGACATTTATCCATGAGGAAATGCCCTAGTGATAATGCTCCCGTATTAACATTATTTACTCCACCTGTGTGGTCTCCTCAGCTTGTTTCCCCTCCTCACTCTGATTTTCTGTGCTGGAAGGTGGGGAGGGACAGGGAAGCCCCTCCCTGGAGCCTGCCTCAGTCCTGACGCCTGGGTTCCTCCAGGGGGTTGTGCCAGCCCTGTCCTTCCAATTTTGCCTAAGATTGAAGAAAGAGGTGCAGCTCTGCCTCCTAAGCCCTCTATTCTCTCCTGCTTGATGGGTGGCTTTCTGCTGAGCTTTTACCTCTTCAGTGCCTCAGTGTTCTCATCTCTGAAATGGGGAGAGGAAGGACCTGTCGGGGCCTTTATGGGATAATTGCTGAAAAGTTAATGAAGAGACTGGGAATCCCCAGTCCAGAGATTACTGAGGGTATGGGGGGAGGAGCAGGAGAAGAGTTTTGGGTGAAGACTCCCTGGCTCATCCTGTGGGAGGGAGGTGGCATGCAAGTCTTGGGGTACTGGCTTCTGGTGTGTATAGAGGGAGTACATCTGCTCTTGTCCTCTGCCAAGGGCATTGGGTTATGGCCACAAATGGGATGTCATCCCATGAAAAGCCCCCAGGCCACTCTCCTATGTGGGTCAGAATGCCCAGCTTCAGTGAGCTTTGAGAAACAGGTCTTACACTCTTTCATCTCCATTCTCCTTTCTGGTTCTTTGTCTGTCTCTGCCCTAGGATGTGTTTTTGTTAGCCAGTGTACCTAAACTTATAACCACCCTAAAATTAGGCTCATATAGTTACAGATCTGGGGGCTCCCCCTAAATTCACCTTCAGGCCCCTTCCCTTTTTTCCAGGCCATCTTCCTAAGCTCTTCACCCTCCTGGAGTTCCAGGAGTCCTGAACTATCTATAGCAGTTCTTGGCTGGACTCTGCCTCTGGTCTTAGGTGACCTCTTGTCCATCCCAAGCTGCCCCACCCCATCCCAAGTCAGGGAAAGAGTCCTCCCTTCCCATTAGAAAATGAGAGACCGGGCCGGGCGCGGTGGCTCAAGCCTGTAATCCCAGCACTTTGGGAGGCCGAGGTGGGTGGATCACGAGGTCAAGAGATCGAGACCATCCTGGTCAACATGGTGAAACCCCGTCTCTACTAAAAATACAAAAATTAGCTGGGCATGGTGGCACGTGCCTGTAGTCCCAGCTACTCGGGAGGCTGAGGCAGGAGAATTGCT
>PVKV010020648.1:0-39333 GCA_004027835.1 Alouatta palliata
ATTTTTTTTTTAAATTTAATTGGCTCATGGTTCTGTACAGGAAGCATAGTGGCTTCTTCTAGGGAGTCCTCAGGAAGCTTCCAGTCATGGCAGAAGGCAAAGATGGAGCAGGCACATCACATGGCAAGAGAGCAGGAGCAAGAGAGAAAGTGGGTGGGGAGGTGCCACACCCTTTCAAACAGCCATATCTCTGCCACAAAAACAGCACCAAGGGGATCGTGCTAAACCATTCAAGAAGGATCCACCCCCATGATCCAGTCACCTTCCACCAGGCCCCACATCCAACAATGGGGTTTATAATTTCAGATTTGGGTGGGACACAGATCTAAACCATATTAGTATTACTGACCCATTTCATCAAACCATGAACTAGGTTGTAAATCACTGTTGGAACAGAATCAGCAGTTAGAAGAGAAAAGGTAATAGAGAAAGATGGCACGATAAAAGTGAATGCTTTTGCAATGCAGCCTTGGAAAAGAGAGAAAGCCTGTGAATGGTGTCTTAGTCCATTTGGGCTGCTATGACCTTGATCACATCAGGGTAACCACCTGAGACGTTGGTCACCACCTGCAGAGGTCTGTCCTGCAGACCCTGACTCAATGACAGATGAATGAATACACTCTCACACCTAGTACAGTGATTTTGAGTGGGCTAGGGATGGCTGTCAACTGCTTTCAGAGGGTGATTGCCCCTAACTGACCATAACTCCCTGTACCTCCTCACATTTATTCAGTATAGATTCAGTAACAGAGGTTCTAAGTCAACATGCTTGTGGATAATTAACATGTTTAAAATAGTGGTTTTACAAATGATAAAAGCTTTAGGTTCTGGGGCCCAGAGTAAACACCATTGAAGGGTAATTCCCTTTTGACCTCCCACTGAGAGGACCATCCAGCACAAAGTTTACATGAGCAAACAAATTAGAGTAGAGACAAAGGGATGTGGGGTAAACAGACTTAACTGGGGAAGCTTTTATTGTCCGTATCTTTTACCCTATGACTTAAAATTCTAACGTAATGAACTGGCTGCCTTTAGCCTGTTCATTAAAACCTTTTGGCCTTCCAAAAGGTTTGAGACTATAATCTTCTAACTCCCTAATATTACCCTAATATTTTACCAGCCACCCAAGTGAATCCCAACAGCCTGCCATAACAAAAATTTCTTAGATTGGGTAATATACAAAATAAGAATTTATTCCTCACAGTTCTGGAAGTTGGAAAGGCCAAGATCAAGATGTCTGATCAAGGCTCCTTTTCTGCTTCATAAATGACACCTTGCTGAATCCTCACATGGCAGAAGGGGCTAACAGACTCCCTTAAGCCCTTTTAGAAGGGCACTAGTTCCATTCATGAGGGCAAAGACATCATGACCTAATCAAATCCCAAAGACCACATCTCTTAATGCCATTACCTTAGAAGGTAGACTTCAACATATGAATTTTGGAGGGACACAAACATTCAAATCATATCATATGTCACTCATAGGTCTGTTGGTGGGCAGGGGACTTCAGTGCTTGATGGAAATGGTGGGATGCCTTCACGAGTGACACAAATGGTCTTTCCCTGCAGTACTGCAGAGGAAAATGAAGAAAAATGAAAAGACACACATAAGAAGGAGTCTCCCAGAGAACTGTCCACTGAGAACTTTGAGCACTTTGTTTATGTGCTTTCATCTAACAGCTAACATTTAATGAACACTTACCATCACGACACCCTATGAGATAAGTAATATTACTATCTCTATTTAAAGATGACAAAATTGAGACACAAGTGTATATTTTTACTGCCCCACTACAGTCTATAGCAGGAGTCAACAAACTTTTTTCTGTAAAGTCAAATAATAAATATTTCTGGCATTGGAGGACACACACCATCTCTGTCTCAACTATCCAACTCTGCTGTTATAATGTGAAAGCAGAAATAGACAATATATATATGAACAGACATAGCCATGTTCCAATAAACTTTCTTTACGAAGTAAACAAAAGCTGAAGTACAGATTTGGCCCTAGAATCATAGTTGGCAGACCTCCCATCTACGTTTCTGGGACCACAGACAACTTGATCAGAGTACAGAAATGCGTCTTGTAGATAATATTCACTTTCTGTTAGGCATTTTGATCTTGTTAATCTGCATCACTGAGGCAATTTGCTTTAGTTTTGCAATGTGTCCAGTGAACATAACTGTAACTAATGAGGAGCCAATAAGACTCTGCCTTCAAAAAGAGCCATGAACAGTGGATCCCAAACAAACCCACATCAGGACAGGGAAGGAAGTCTGGCACCTTTAGACTTGTTCTGAGACTCCTACCCCCAAATTATAAAGACAGAAGCCATCAGAAACAACCATCCTAAGAACAGTGTCGCTTCATAGGATACAGTCATGCACCACACAAGGATATTTCAGTAAACAATGAACCACATGTACAGTAGTGATCAAATAATATTGTAATGGAGGTGGAGATGATGTTTAATAGGCTATACCACCTAGGTTTTTGTAAATTCACTCTGTAGTGCTTGCAAAACAAAATTAGTCAGTGGCAATTCTCAGAATGTATTCCCATGGTTAAGTGATTCATGATTATATTTGAGACAAAGGATGAAAAGCATTTTTATATTTCTTATAATTCAGTTTTAGAAATTTCAGCATAGACAACCTGTGAATTAATTTTCTCTTAAATACTATGTTCTGACAGCTACATTTGAATTGCCCTAATCCGGAATGTGCACTCTAGATGTGATTAGTTAGCATCTGAAGGATTCCATCTCAGCCATCTCAGAAGCCCTCACTCCAAAGATCTCTACTACAAGCCTTCCAGATACAGCTATCTGAATCTGCACCACGAAGTTGGTTAGTTAGCGTGAGGATTTATGGTCGTCTAGAAAGAGTTTACCTCAAGGCTTTTCTGAAGGAAATTGAATAATCTGGAAAGACCAGCAACTTTGCATATTAGAAGTGGACCCCCTAATTCTAGAACTCTTTCCTTGTGATCTATATGCTGCTGCTGTGTGAGGAATTCTGTCACCTAAGCCTACTAACATGATTACTGACTCTGCCTTCATAATACTGTCTCACAATACTGTGTCTTTGTCTCGCAAAAAACTTTTTATGCAAAGTGCTTTGCCTAAGTGCCTAGGATTCCCAAAGGGACAGAGAGTAGGAACCATTTATAGAAATTAGCTGTGCAGCAGTGTTTGTTCCGTTCATTAGTAAGTGTTCGCCTATGTGCCCGAATGTGGTAAGAGACTTGCTTGCATTATAACATACCACCTGGCAGCAAGGTTAGAGAGGGGAGTCATATAGCTCTCATGCGCCTCTAATTTTCTAAAGTTGCTGATATGTAGCCAGAAACCCTGACAACTGTTTGATCAATAAATTGATTTAGATTAGGTTGCACAGACGCATTCATTTGTATTTCCAGAGTGACTTTTGTCCTAATTGTTTTATTCAGTGCCCTATATGTACAATGATACAGAAGGCATGGACTCTATCCTCCAGGAAATCACAATTTGGCATTGTAGGGAAAAAATGTAGTGAGTATATTTTAATATTTTCTAAGGATTGTTTTTTGAAACTGACTTTGCTTTAGCTATTCATTATATTTATAGAACATATATCAGCCACATTCATATATAGATGTATTTTCATCAATCTCATTTTATAGCTGAAGAAACCAGAATATGAAAAATTGTAAACACAGGTCAACAAAAATCTGATATTTTTCTAAAGTATTTATTGGTAAAAATGATTGAAGAGGTAAGTGGGAGGACACTCAGAGGATTGCAAGCAAGTTGTAGTTGAATGGCAGGTTAAAGAAGTAATTCAAAGAGTAAGATTCTTATCCAAATTGAGCTTGAAATTCCTACTACATAACCAATCACAAGCAAAAACGTGTTCAAATGCATTGGGTCAATTCTCTCTGAAGAAAATTCCTTCAAGTGCTGTGCAAAGTGCAAGCCGTAAACAGTAGAACCGCCACAATAAATCAGTCCCCAGAGATCTTTGCATGCATGTACACATCTGGCTTTCATGTGGTCCGTAATGAAACCAGAAACTGACTACTGCATAATCATATTTGTTGCAATTATGCTCTCAAAATTGAATAGCATGTTTCAAAAAGGTTTTATTTCTGAAAACAGTCTTGCACAATAATCCAATCCTGTTTAATCTGAAAGGACTCGGTAGCCACCACTAATGAAATAATAGATGCAAAGACTGGAGATCGCAGAAAAAGACATCTAGTCTTTGTCTTTCTGTTGTTGTTGTTCTTGTCATACTAGCCAGAATATAGGACATTTAAGCATTAAGCAGTATCCCAGGATTCTTTCTGTCACCTCTTAAAAATGCAACTGGAAAAGATCGTGGCATTCATTATGTGGTGACAGTAATGGTGTAATTCTCCAGATCTCTTGAAACAGTGAGGAAGAGATAGTTGCCTGGTTTTGACACAGTATTCTTATCTTAATGAAAATCACAGCTAAGGAGCTCTTCCACAGTAACCACTGTGCTCAGGAGAGTCTCATGATAACCTACTCAAGCTCTTCCCAAGTCTCAAAAAAGAAAGTTAATTATCCAGCTTCACACACATACAGAAAGATTACTAGCCACAGGTCAGACTTGCAGCTACATGACTTCTGGTGCATGTAGCAAACAATGTCACTGTCTATTGACTGAAAGTGAGAGTTTCCTGCTAGTAGGATGCCAGTAGGTCTTAAAGTCTTGCTGGTAGCTCTCTAAGCCAGTGGCTGCTATTATATCTCCCCCACGTGGGCTTTCGTATGTATTCTTTTCTTGTATGTTTTTGTCATTTGTTTCTTACTTTTCTTTTTTCGCTGGGGTTTTTGATAATCTCTAGCTGTTGTAGAGGAGCTACAGCATCTCCTCTCTGGGACTGGGTCATCATTTCCTCTACCTCTTCCCTCATGGCCTCTTTCACTAAAAATCTACAATCCTCCTTGCCCCCTTTCTCTATCTCCATACCCCAACACACGTGCATACTGTCCTGTGATCTCAGTGCTTCTGAGGAAAGTCTTCCCATCCTGCAAAATTATTTGGAAACTCCTAGGATAGCATATAAAAATATTGTGGAAAAACTGTAGACACAGATTTTCATGGATCAGCATAGGAGAATATGTGCACTGTTAGAGTCAATAAAATTCTAAATGTAATCACCAATTGAAATTCTTCAAATAATTTGGATTTGAAGTCCCTCAAATATGAATTTTATTTAACAGTGAATGGTGAGGCTGAGGAGGTGTGATGGGGCTGTCCTGAGCTATATTAAATGCACACTTACACCCTTTCATCTTAACATTCAAGCAGGCTGTCCGGGACTAAAGCCAAAGTCATCAGACAAAATAATCGAAAATACAAGAAAATGTAAGGAACAAGATGTATTGCAGTGACAGTTTATTCAAGTTGTAGGTGGGAAATTACAAATAATGAACCAGAAAAAGAAAACAGAGACCTAACGGAAAGATAGCCTTCTACTTCATGTTTCTATCAATGACGGGGTTGGGGGGAGGGGTGATGGGAAGCCTTCATACAAGAATTCTGTATTCACACACCAATATATTGAATTAATATTTTTCACTTCGAGGTGGTTGCACAGATTCTGTTTTGCAGATAGCAGTAGAGCATAGTGGAATGCATATGGTCTTAGAATAAAGTCCTGCTTTCACAGAACATAAGTTTTCAACGCTGCTGCACATAAAAAATCACCTAGAAGGTTTTAAAAATCTAGATGCCTGTGCCCCATCTCCAGATGTCTAATTCACTGAGTGCAGCCTAGGCATCTAGCTACTTTTTTAAACTCCCTGGGTGATTCTAATGAGTATTCATATTTGAAAATCTCTGTCCTGGAGTAGCAGCTCTTAAAATGTGATCTCTGTCCCAGTAGCATCAGCATCACCTGTAACTTGTTAGAAATGTAAATTCTGCAGCCCCATTCCAAATGCTCAGATTCAGAAACTGAGGGTAGGGCCCAGCAAATTTTAACAAGCACTACAGCTAATTCTGATGCACTCTAAAGCTGGAGAAGCACTACCATAGAACAATGGCTCTGTAAAATCGTGGTTTACACAAGAGCAACCTTGAAGTCTTGTAAAAATGCAGATCTGAGTTAGTAATTCAAAAGGGAGGCCTGAGATTCAGCATTCCCAACATGCTGTCAGATACTATCTAAAACTTTTGAGTAGTGAGGTGTCTTGGCCCGCTTGCTGTTGCTTATAACAGAATACTTGAAACTGGGTAATTTATAAAGAAAAGAAATTTATTTCCTGTAGTTATGGGGGCTCAGAAGACCAAGGTCAAGTGGATGCACCTGGGTATAAGGCCTTCATGCTGTTGGGAATGCTCTGCAGAGAACTGAGGTGTTGCACAGCATTCTATGGTGAGAGGTTAAATATGCTAGCTCAGTTCTCTCTTCCTGTTCTTTTTTTCTTTTTGAGACAGAGTTTTCCTCTGTCGACCAGGCTGAACTGCAGTGGCACAATCTTGGCTCACTGCAACCTCCACCTCCCGGGTTCAAGCGATTCTCCTGCCTCAGGCTCCTGAGTAGCTGAGATTGCAGGTGCCTGCCACCACGCCTGGCTAATTTTTGTATTTTCAGTAGCGACGGGATTTCGCCATGTTGGCCAGGCTGGTCTCGAACTCCTGACCTCGTGATCTGCCCACCTCAGCCTCCCAAAGTGCTGGGATTACGGGTGTGAGCCACTGCGGCCGGTCTCTTCCTTTCCTTATAAAGCCACTAGTCCACTTTTGTGATAACCCATTAATTTATTAACACACAAATCCATTACTCCATGAATGAATTATCCATTCATTGAGGCAGAGACCTAATTACCCATTCACTTCTTAAAGAATGCACCTCTCAATACTGACCCATTGGAGATTAAGTTTCAACATGAGTTTGGAGGGGAAAAACATTCAAATCATAAAAGAAGCATAGAAGGATTGTTCTCCGATTTTACTGTGTACAAGAATTGGTAGGATGCTTTATATAAATGCAAATTTCCTGTTCCAAAAGTTTTGGAGTTGGCATATGAGAGGCGAGGCCTAAGAATGCGTGTTTTAACAAGAAGCTCAGGCAATTCTCATCCTGGCGTCCTCAGACCACACACATTGAAACATTAAAAGCAAGCTCTGAAACTCGACCTGGGGCAAATCACTTGACCTCTCTGAGTCCTCATGTCCTCATCTGCTGAATAAAGCTCATAATTCCTTCCCTGCCTACCTGAGAGAATTGTTGCCAAGATCAACTGAGATAATACTAGTGAATTTGCCAAGCAATTTATACCAGAAATCAAAGCAAAAAACAGCTTGGTACTCAGTGGACAAGGACTTACAATAGCCATGTTATTGTGAAATGGCTCTTTGAGAGTAAGAACAGCATATTCCTTGAACTGTCAAGAGCAGCACGCCTTGTGCCATAACCTGTGATCTAAACTACATTGAAACTCAGAAGCACTCTGAAGGCTGTGACATCTTGATCGCACAGATAGAAGAAAAGTCTCCTGTTAAAACACAAGCACCTGTAGGCGCATGCGTGTATAAATGCATACACACACTGATGTACCCTACTTGTTACTTTGGTGTGTATTACGGTTCTCTACCCAGATTTCCTCTTAAAGCGTTCTTAAATCTGTTGGGGCTCAGAAAACAGTACTCCAAAATGATGGCCTCAGAAGCAAAAGTTTTTCTCTGACCTTCTGCCCTCCTGTATCTCAGTCCCATTCTCCCCAAGGCTAGCCATAGAAACTAGAATCCCTCTTCCCTAACATGGGTCATAGAAACCAGAATCTCTTTTCCTTAAAGTCAGCCAAAAAACCCAAAAATATTACTCTTTCTTTCCACTTTGTTTGCAAACTAGCCATAAAGAAATCATTTGACCTACCTTTTTTCAGTCATAGAACCCCGTTCCAGAGAAGGCTCTGTTCCACACCCAGAAGGAAGGAATGTATTCTCAGAGAGGCTAAGAAGAGCCTGGACAGATAGGTCCTGCTGGGTTTCCCCACTCAGTCCATTATCATTAGACCGTATCTTTCAGTCCAATCCTATTTCCACATGGCTGTCCCTATGTAACCAGCAAAAAGGTCTGGCTGTTCGCCACTTACAGAAATAAACCAAAATAATAACAAGTTATGATAAAAAGAGAGTGAGACTTTATTATCCGTGCCAGCAAGGGGAAGGGCAGAAAACAATTCCACTCTTGAATTTGTGGAACGCAGGAGTTTTTTTTTTTTTTAAAAAAAAAGGGTTTGGAGTGCAGAAGAGGCAAGGCAGGGCTAGGAGGTGCCATGCAATGTGACTTGCTCTGATGGCTCATCTTCAATTATTGTTCCATCTGCTGAAGGGGCCATTGTGGCCCAACCAGCTTACAAATTAATCACAGTCAATCTTGCAGCCAATCTCTAGCCGAGAGTGGGTTCCAGCCTCGAAGTAATCTTTTATTGGAGAGAGAATTCTGGAGGTGTCTGGTCCGTATTAGGATCTGACCCATGAAGCTTGTAAGGAAATATATGACTAGATAAGTGAGTATGGTGTATGCTTAACAAGCATCTAGGTAAATGAATATGCATAAGGCATGGGGCATAAAGTGGAAAATGGAAGGGAAAGAAAACATTGAGGCTGTAAAGTTTATCTCAGAGCTACATCTTGAAACTGAGGGGAGGGAGGAGGAGGAAAGGGGAAAGGAAAAGAAAATGTAAATGGTTTGAGGTTAAGCTGCTAAGCTGCTCAGTTATACATACTGTGTTGAATTGAAGCATAAAATGGATAATTTTTCTTGTATCTTTGAGTTTTCAGTCTAAAGGCTCTGGTGTGTACACATTGTATCAATCTGTATACCTTTTCTCCAATTAATCTGCCTTTTGTGAATTGTTTCTTCAGTGAGCCTTCAGAGAGTGAAGGGGAAGCTTTCCCTTTTTGGCCTCGACATACCTATCCCACAACTATTGGAAATATCACCGGCAGATAATTGACAGTTGCTTCATTCACTGCTAATTGCCCACAACCACTGGAGTCTAACCTCCAAAATAGTAAATTAAAAGCAGTATTTCATTTTATGCAAGAAATGACAAATTGGTGTCACTTTCAAAGAATGAAAAAATGCAAAGGTGGTGGTCCCCAGCATACCCCCATTTATGTGTGTGTGTGTGTGTGTGTGTGTGTGTGTGTGTTTTTGAGACTGAGTCTCACTCTGTCACCCAGGCTGGAGTGCAATGGCATGATCTCGGCTCACTGCAATCTCTGCCTCCTGGATTTGAGCAATTCTCCTGCTTCAGCCTCCTGAATAGCTGAGACTACAGGCGTGTGCAACCACCCCCAGCTAATTTTTGTATTTTTAGTAGAAACGGGATTTCATCGTTGACCGGGCTAGTCTTGAACTCTGACCTCAGGTGATCCACCAGCCTAAGCCTCCCAAGGTGCAGGGATTACAGGAGTGAGCCACCATGTCCAGCCACATACCCACACTTAAATTCATCAGCCAGGTGCCTATAAAAACTGAATGGATCGTGATAAATAACAACAGGCTACCAGAAAGTTATCAAGTAGTAGCCCAAGTAGTTGCTTAAGAACATTGGCAACAATTCTCTGAGGTAGGCAGGGTAGGAAATATGAGCCTTATTCAGCAGATGAGGTAATTAGCAATGGGGTCAAGGGATTTCCCCTAAGCGAAGTCTCAGAACTTTCTTTTAGGTCAATGTTCCAGTGTGTGGCCTGAGGACACCTGTATTAGAATCACCTGGGCTTCTTTAAAATGCAGTCTTAGGACTTAGCTCCCACGTGCTCCAAAACTTTTGGACCTAGAAACCTGCATTTATATGAAGCACTCTGCCTATTCTTGTGCACAGGAAAGTTGAAGAACAATCCTGTATAGCCTTATGCTATGGTTTGAATATTTGTTTCCTCAAAAACATCATATTGGTATACCATACAATACATCTATGCTAGAGCAATTTAACATCAATCTGGCCCGTTTTTCCCTCTGAAGTACCACTGATACCATGGCTGACACAGCAGCATTAATTGAGGCTGTTACTTGGTTGAGCTTGCAGTAGTCTTGAGTCGTTGTCCAGAATTTATCTTGTTTCTGCAGGAGCCAGATCGCCAAATTAAATGGAAATATGACAGGTTCTAACCACTCTATATCCTTTAGATCGTTAAGATTAGCACTAATCTGCCCTATCCTCCCCCTGGGTTGTAATATTGTTTTTCATTTACTAGGTTGGATGGGAAGAAGGAAGAATCAAAACTCTACATTTGATCTTCACCACTATAAAATCTTTTACCCCATAGGCCAGTGACTCAATATAGAAAATATTCTAATTGCGAAGTATATCAGTACTAATTAATCTTTGGGGACTGAAGAAGTGATCATCAAGTGTGTCTATGGGCCTGTTGGACCCACTGTAAACCAGATTTTGACCCAGTGTCCATTTATCACCTGGCCCCATGTACCGTCCTTTCTAATAAAGGGGCAATGACAATGATATGGGTCTCTAGGTATCAATATTAAGTCACAAGTTGTGCCCAGGAGTCCTTTAAGTGTCTCATTATTCCTTTTTTTCTAGTGTACAGTTACCAGAGTAAATGACCAGAGATCCCTTTAGGGAAGAATCAGGGAAAACATCACAGTATATGCTCGCCATAGTGTTACAGGTTTCTTCATCCCAGATATCTAGCCAGCTCTTCAGTCAGTAGATTATATGTCTGAAATCTGGCTCAGATTCAATAACTGGACAAGGTAGTGTGAGTTTTTATTGAGGTAATGTTCTCAGCCTCCTACTAATTAACTTTTGCTTTCTTTGATTATATATATAAAGTAGTACATTCATTGTTCCTAGTGATGTGTAGGGACACTATATTCTATTAGTCTTCTTCGTACTCATCGGAGGTCAAGCCCTCTTGGCTGCTACTAGGACGTGGCTGTTTATTACAGTAATTATGACTCCCTAGCTTCTGGTTATTAAGCCTCCCATTTGACCACTATTGAATCATGACCCCATCTTCCCCATTACTATCAACAGGCTCCATGACAACTCTCCTACCATCAGTGATAGCCTACAGAGGAAAACCACCACTGAACTTTTGAATGATGTCATTACTTATCTCACTGGCATATTCCTGGTAGCCCTGCCGTGAAATATAATCCTCTCGTAGGTCTGGTGTCATCTACCCGTTACTGCATTTCCACTTTCCTTAGCTTTTTAATCCTTTGTCCATTGTCTATCATAACATTATAAAACCCTTCAGAATGGGCCATTGCTTTCTCCATGTTTCTAAGAGGCACCCTAGCAGTGAGTTTATACCATTCCTTGAAGTTTTTGCTAGGGTATTGCCATGGACTGAATTTCCCAGCCCCCCGCAAAATTCATATGTTGAAAACCCAACCACCAATGTGTGGGGCCTTTGGGAGATGATTAGATCATGAGGATGGAGCCCTCATTAATGGGATTAGAGTCCTTATAAAAGAGGTGTCAGAGACAGGCCCTCCTGTTTTTCACCATGTGAGGACACAGCTAAAAGGTATCATCTATGACTCAGGAAACTGGTTCTTACCAGATGCCAAATTTGCCTTGTTCTTGGACTGCCCACCCTCCAGAACTTGTGAGCAATAAATTCTGTTATCAGCCACTCAGTTTTTGATATTTTCTCATAGCAGCTGGAAAGGACTAAGATGGATATTAAATTCAGTGTTCTGGAAGAGTGCTCCTAAGTCAGTAACTCTTCCTTGTCTAGTTTAATGATCCACTCTTCTTAGTCAGGCACTTCAACATCTAGTCACACAGGTATTCACTCCACTTCTGTTTGAACATTCTGGCTACTTCTTGTAGTTTCTTTGAAGTATAGTGTCATACCTCTATTATCATACTCATTACACATCCAGTTGGATTAAGCTGTGACATAACCCTACTTATCAACCTGGTAACCAGGAGATGACAAGTGGCAAATTCTGATGGGGTCCCTCTTGCTTTGTATGGGAAGAGCTCTGCAGTGTCTTCTGGCACAGAGGTAGCGCTAGCTCTTAATAGAGAATGGGGGACCATTCTGCAGTTTTTGAGGGCTCAGTGGAGTCCAGGAGTCAAAAATATTTAGGACATACAATCGTACGTCTCCATCTCATGTGTTGGGGTGCTAGGTTTTCCTAACTAGGTCCCTGGCCTTGGCATAACAGACTTACCTAGCAATTCAGTCATCTTTGAGGTTCAGTGATCCTAGGTGGTTCTCAACACCAAGAAATGTTTTTCGCCAAGAAATATTTGGCAATCTCCAAAGTCATTTTTATTGTCATAATGTTGTAGTATTTTGCTCCTTAGTTCAGCTAAAACCTGGGTTCTTGTTACACACCCAGGAAAAATTAGGGATGTGGATACATTGAAGGGTGAGTACAGCAGAATTTTATTGGGCAAAAAGGAAAAAAAGGAAAAAAAAAAGACTCAACAAGCTGAGATGGAGTCCTCTTAACAGGCCCTCCACCTCACAGATTAAATCCCAGTTCACCACAGGAGCTGAAGAGAACAGGCTCCTCCCCTGCATAAGGCGAAAATACCCTGTGGCTCCACCCACTTCCCCCAGTGCCCATGTCGGGCTCCAGTCCACTGTGGGCATGTCCAGGCAAGCCGTGGACAGGTTCCCTCATCTGCACAAAAGCATCGATGTAAACACTTGTGAGTACGGTCAGAATTCTCTGGGGACCCCTTTTTATCTAGGCATTTGGCTGTCTCAATAATGGGGTTGGGGTGTTGCTCATATCTGGTGAGTAGACACTGGAATGCCACTAAGCATTTTTTAATGCTCTGGACAACAAAAACAAAGAACTGTTTTGCCCAAAATGTCAGTCGTGTGGATGAGAAACCATTCTAACATTTCTTGATGTTAGACTGTTCTCCAGGAAATAAGTATGACCAACCAGATTTCTGGAGAAACTTTCCTAGATGGGGCAAACTTACTATAAGGTACACTATAAAGAGCAGGGTAGAGAGTGAATACTGTTGTGCTTCCCCCATATTTTCTTGGTTTATATGCTATTAAGGGGAAAAAAGAAGATAGATGGATTCTTCAGATGCTAATAGCTGACAGCTGAGTCCCTCACTAGCCATCCTTTTTGACTGAACACTGTTGCCTCAACCTAAGCTCATGCCCCCTCCCAAGGATTGTCTTGTGGCTAATGGCTGGCTGAAAAAGATATGCAAAGCTTTAGCCCCCTTACCTCAATTCAGAACAACTCTGAATTCCGTCTCTGCTTCAGAACTCTCTATAAGGTTGCCTGAGATCACCTTCTCCCTCTATTCAACTGAGGCCAGCTTTTCCCTCTAGTCAACCCTGCCTTCCTCACCTCCTTACAAGTAGATCTTTCAAGAGGACTTCACAATAAACCTGCTCCTAACTCTCCATCTCAGAGTTTGTTTTCAGGGAACACAATCTATTAAGTTTATTTATGTGGATGTCAGCTGCTGTATTTAATTTATTCCAATAAAGTAACTATTCTTTCCATTAAAAAGTTGTGCACAATCCAAATAAGGCTACTTTCTGTGATAGAAATACTGTTTTAATATGAAGATACCAAGATTCATAGCATTTGGGTTAATATAACAGAATGCCATACACCAAGTGGGTAAAACAACCAACATTTATTTCTCACAGTTCTGGGAGGTGGAAGGTCTAAATCAAGGTGCCAGCAGATCTGGTGTCTGCTGAGGGCCCACCTCCTGGTTTGAAGACAGCTGGCTTGTCTTCTAATTTTATCCTTCCGTGGCAAAAAGCAGAGACAGGAGGCAAGCTTTCTCTTATAAGAGCGCTAATCCCATGATGAGGGCTCCATCCTCACAATCTAATTACCTCCCAAAGACTCCACTCCAAATACCACCACATTTGGAATTAGGATTTCAATATATGAATTTTGGAGGGACACAAACATTCAGTCCATAGCAACAACTATGATATAAAGTGTATGCATACAAACTTCAGTGTGATTTTTAATCTGTAATTTTTAGTACAATTTTAATCCTAGGGAATTCTTTATTTACTATAAAAATACTATGTCAGTTGATACGTTCTAATCCGGAGATCAGAAGTTCTGCAAATGGCTGAGTAAATTTATCCAGGTAGAACCTGTCCTTCTTAACAATTACTATTTATTTTTTTGTCTCATGCTTGGAGTGTGCTGTAATCAGAGTTATAAATACCATTAAGCAGAATATTCACCTGTTTTTATTTTTGGGACAGTGGGAGTGAGAAGAGGGGGTTGACCAGTACGCCAAGAAAAAACTGGAAAGCTATTTGTCAAAAAAGGATACAACAAGGGAGAAGAAAAACCCTGCCACTGCATAGTTTTTATATTGTCTGTAATTTACATTAAAATATTTCAGTATAGACAGTGTGACATATAGATGTGTGATTTACCTTTAATCTATAGCCTAAGGAGGAGTTCAACTAGAACCTGAATCAAGATTAACTAGTCCAGATCCCTCAGAATACAGAGAATCATCTGGGAGCCAATGAGATACAGGGACTTGTTCGAAGTTACAAATCTAGTCACTAGTGGTACCAGGACAAGCATTTGGGTCTCATTATCCAGTGCTTTCTGACATATTACAGAAACTACTCACAAAGTTTTGAATTACCAAACTGCGTAGATGTGAAGCAACTATAAGCCAGAACGAATGAGTAAAACTGCATACCACCAATAAATGTCATTAGCAGTCATTTTTATAGTGCAGCTTTGAACATAGAAACAAAGGGCCTTAAGAATAGGCTTTAGGAGCTTGCAACCTGTTCATAAATAGAAAGGCCTCTATACATCTATGTGGTAAATAATTATAGTTTTTATTCCAATGCATTCAACTCTCAAGAGTCATGAAGGTAATTAAACCCGTAACGCATGCACCTATCAAATATTCACAATGTAAGTGTTGAAAATCAATTCTTAAAATAAAAATATTGTTTACTAAGGAAGTATAAGTAATTGACTGCAAGAACTCACCATCAAAATAGACTGTTTTTCTATGCTGATATAATCAGCACTGACAATTCTCAGAGCTTACTCAGCCCTCTGTAATATTACTTTCAGCAAGAGGAATTTCCCTAGCATCATTTCATGCAAACACTCTGGCTCTTTCATTTTATTTGTTATGATATCTAAATCTAAGCCATGTTTTCTTATATTCTATTAAGGTATCTAATATTTTTCTTTAGCTGAGGCAACTTTCACAAGTAACATCAGCACATTTAATCATATACTTGTCATAAAATAAAAATTTAAACATTTTCTCATGTAATAATCCTCTCTCAACCTCAAATTGTTGGGTTTTTTGTTTTTCCTGATCTGTAGCAGTAACCCAAGAAATATTTTTCAAAGTGGAAAGGTTTTACTTAGGCCAATCAGGCTTTGTCCTCACAAAGCAAACTTAAATTAAACCAATGTTTGACTTCTTGTCATTGCATGGGTGAAGAATTGCTCCTGCCTTTGCCTCCACACAGCTGCGTCTATCCCCTTATTTGTTTATTTCCCACTCCCTCTTCTGTCAACCCTGAACCTGCCTAGTGAAAGTAACTTCCAACATTGCTCAGATTTCTGGAATGAAAATCTGTGACTGCAACACATTTCTGCCTTTCCTTCTTCTTTTGGAAAAGGGTTAAGCCACATATGAGAAAATAACGAAATCTGAGGACAACTCATTTAATTACTTACAAGTCAGTCCTGGATTTCTCCCTCTAAATTATTGTCTTCCCCACAAATACCTGAGAAAACCTCACTGACATCTACTTATAGGAAATAACCAGCCCTCCTTATCCATGGCTTCCGCATTCGTGAGTTCAACCAACTGAGGATTGAAAACACTTACCTTGTACAGACGTTTTCTCTTCTCATTATTATTACTATTATTTGAGTTGAAGTTTTGCTCTTATTGCCCAGGCTGGAGTGTGATGGCGCAATCTCGGCTCATTGAAACCTCTGCCTCCTGGGTTCAAGCAATTCTCCCGCCTCAGCCTCCTGAGTAGCTGGGATCACAGGTATGCGCCACCACTCCTGGCTAATTTTGTATTTTTAGTAGAGACGAGGTTTCTCCGTATTGATCTGGCTGGTCTTGAACTCCCGACCTCAGGTGATCCACCTGCATCAGCCTCCCCAAGTGCTGGGATTACAGGGGTGAGCCACCGCGCCCAGACTCTCTTGTCATCATTATCTAAATCATAAAGTAAAACGACTATTTGCAGAGTCTTCACATTGTATTGTGTATTGCAGATAACCTAGAGATAATTTAAAATGTATGAGAGTATGTGCATAGGTTATATGCAATTTCTACACCATTTTATATCAGGGAGTTGAACATCCCTGTATTTTGGTAACCAAGGGGCTCCTGGAACCAATCTGCCTCAATACCGAGGGATGACTGTACCCATTTTAATACTTAGAATAAAACTATTGATATTCCAAGGCAAGAGTGATATCAGATATCACAAATAATTGTCACTAGCAGTCATTTTTATAGTGTAACTTTGAAGTTAGAAACAAATGGCCTTGAGAACAGCCTTTAAGAGCCCATAACCAGTTCACAAGTAGAAAGGCTGTACATAGCTGGTTGAGGAATTGTCTGGGTCAAAACATGTAGTATTTAATCAAAGAGCAAACATTTTCTTAGGAATATTTATCTGAGGTACACAATATTCTTCTCTCAAATATTTTTCTACACTCTCTTCCCAAGGTTATCGCTGTTTTTTTCAATAAAGAAACAATGATCACCATTTAAGTGTAGCCAAAACATATAGACAGGTGCTGCTATTTCCAAAATGCGAGACAGAAGATCTGCAAGGTAATACAACTCTGTTTTCTGTAATATTGTAATACTGTGCACAAAATTTCTATTCTTTCTAAAGAACATTAATAGTAGACAAAATAACAAGTCAGTAGAGTTATGTCCAAGTCACTGTCTACATGTCTCTGCCCCACCAGTTTTCCACCACTCCTTGCAGAGAATATATAGAAAAAGACAACATAAGGTTGGATTACGACTAACCATTTGAGAGGAGTTCATAAAATAACAATTTTTATAATAATTATTTGGTGTTGAGGCCAGACTCCCTCTCAGAACATTTCCTGCTTGAAGAAATGAAGGTGGGGATTCTTTGGAAGTAGAATCATATACAGAAAAATTTTTCTAGGCTGTCTTATCTGAGGACCTAGAATAGCAGAACCTCTTTCCTTTGGCCTCAGCAGTACTATGACATATAAGCATGGGAAGTTAGAAGCCCCCTGGTTTTGGTTGTTTGACTGTAAGACACATGCTTAGTAGCTCCTAGGATAGCTGTGAAGCAGCAGAGATGCTGGACTATAGGAAAGCAGCTACAGCAACAGCAGGGAACTGGGTCATATGTAGATTACAAGAAGCTTCAGGCAAGAAGGACAAATTCTATTCCTGACTGCCACTTATCTTTTGCATCTTGAACCCCAACTTCTTGAAGTATAAAAGCTGATCTACGCATATAGGCTTTAGAGTAGCTGTAAGATAAAATAAGATGACCTATGTAAAAATATTCTCTGTAAATCTTTCTCTAAGATATAAAGGGCTGGAAAATATCTGTTGTCATAATTATTATATTATTATACAGCGTCAGTTCCTCTACTTAATTTTTCTGTAATTCCATGTAGATGTTATGCATGTTTTAAAATAGTTTATCTACCTATTTCTGAAGTGTGGATTTATTAGGCTGTAAAATTCACCAGCATTTATATAATTTAATATAATTTTACACTTTTAAATTATTTCCATTTTCAACTTGAAGAGCCCTTCAGAAAATATTTCTGAATTTCTGATGCACTTAAGAAATTATCTTTTGAGATTGGGTAAACAGTCAATGCTAAAGACAGTTCTTCAGTAAAAATTCTGTGGTTCCCTGTTGATGAGCCCCACTCCCAGAGTCAGTGCGACCCAGGAATTTGCATATTTAACAAGAAACCACCACCATTCTTTTTTGATGAAGCTAATTCCTTATTAATAAGTTAAATTAACTTTATAATACGAGTTACTCAAGGTGAGTAATACATTCTCAAGCACTTTAAGAATTACTCAAGGTGGCAGGGCACAGTGGCTCACACCTGTAATTCCACACTTTGGGAGGCCAAGGCAGGCTGATCACTTGAGCCTAGGAGTTCAAGACCAGCTTGGGAAACATGACAAAACCCATATCTACAAAAAAAAAAAAAAAATACAAAAATTAGCAAGGCATGGTGTCACACACCTGTTGTCCCAGCTACTCTGGTGGCTAAGGTGGGAGGATCAACTGAGCCTGGGGAGATTGAGGCAGTGAGCAGTGACTGCACCACTGCCCTATAGCCTGGGTGACAGAGTGAGACCCTGTCTCAAAAAAAAAGCTACTCAAGCTGTTTGATAAGTATACAGATAACCAGGCCTCTTCCTAGAAAATCTGTTTAAGTAGATTTGAATTAAAACCCAGAAATCTGTATTTTTACAGGTACCCCAAGTGACTGTTATCATAGACACACACACTTTTTTTTTTTTTGAGACTGAGTCTCCCACTGTCACCTTGGCTGGAGTGCAGTGGTGCAATCTCGGCTCACTGCAACCTCTGCCTCCCAGGTTCAAGCGATTCTCCTCCCTCAGCCTCCTGAGTAGCTGGGATTACAAGTGTCTGCTTCCACGCCTGGCTAATTTTTTGTATTTTCAGTAGAGATGGGGTTTCACTATGTTGGCCAGGATGGTCTCGTGATCCACCTGCCTCGGCCTCCCAAACTGCTGGGATTACAGGCATGAGCCACTGCACCCGGCCATAGACACACATTTTTAGACCACATGTTAGAAAACACTGGTAAGAAAAACACTTTTCACAAAAGTAGGAGCACAGATCAGGTCTCTTTTCAGCATTAACACTTATTAAACAGAGTTAGTATAACTATTGATTATTCTTACATATGTGGATTAAAAAGAAATAATTTTCAGGGAAATATTATTTGTCCAATGAAAGACACTGGGTATTTAACAGTGAATGATATAAAAACTGGGATTAGATACTCTCGTCAACTCTAGACAGCTCTGTCTTATACCAGCATTTTACCTGATACTGTCTTTCCTGTCACAGATGGATTTATCTCAATTTTTATTTATCCCCATTACAAAAATCTCACAAGGTCTGGCCTGATTAACAATCATTGCTCCATAAGAAAAGTCCAACTTTACTTCTACTTAAGTTAGAAACTTTGTGCCATTTGGAGGTTCATAGTGCTGTATTTGAATGAGTCAGGTATGAGAAAGGGTCAAGAGATAAGAATCTCTTTAAGTTCTGCAAGCTGGATGATAGAAAACTCTATCAAAGAAGTTCAGCTGCTTCCCGCAGAAGAGGTGGAACTGATGAAGGGAACTGTAACTCTGAGTCATAGAATGGCTAAATATATTTTGTGACACAGGATAAGGAAATGTCTTTCTGAATAGTATGAAAAGACTCCAATTGGTGGTAGGTGCGTGGCTCCAATAACTGAAAGCATCCGAGAATAGAAATATTACATGAGCATCTCTAAACAGTTGTGTTTTATAGATGGCTTTCCAAAAGTTTTTCAACATTTGTGTTTTCATGGATGTTCACAAAAGTGACCATCTCCTTCTGTAAATGTAGAAATAGCTTTTACTAAACCCTCTCACACCCTGGCAGAATCAGTGAGCTATCCCTGACCACAAGATTAACAGAGATTTTCTCAGATAGATTCTACAGCTGGGAGGTAGCCAAATCACATAGGAAAAGTCACACCCAGGAGAAAAATTGTGAAACTACAGATCTCATTATTATCTCTAGAGATAGTACTGATTTCTAAACAACAGGAGGTTGTAAATGGGTCAGGTGACAGATAACAGCTGACAGGCCAGTTCTTGAAGAACAGCAAATCATGGCACAGCCTAAGACTTCAACTCCTTTTCGCTTTTGTGTTTCCTTAATATACGTTTTGTACTATTTTGTCCTGTTATAAAAGTAACATGAACATTGTCAGAAATTGAGAAAGTAGGGAAAATTAGAAAGGAAAAAATAACACCATTTTAATCAATCACTTTGGACAAACTGCTTAAAATAACTGTGTTCAGTGCAGTGACATGGGAAAGAGCTGTCATGTCTAAGAGTTGGAGGCAAGGGTGGAGGTTGAAAGGCAGCCTGAAGGGGTAAAGAAAGTATGTGTTCTTCTTGCCGTATTACTGTGTTCAATCTCCTTGCCTCTATTCTCAACCCCAAAGCCTTCCACTATTACCTTGGGAATTCCCAATCTATTTTGGCAAGTTCCTCTAAATCCTAAACCAGTGCTTCACCAGGATTAATGTGCATTTGAATTACCTGGATACCTTGTTAAAATGCAGATTCTGATGTTGTAGATCTGGGATGGAACCTGAAATTCTGCGCTTCTACTTAGCTCCCTGGTGATGACAACGCTGCTGATCAGTGGGACACATTTTAAGTAGAAGGTCCCAAGCCACTTGATAGTTACACCACCAAAACCTCATTTGAACCTGGCTGTTCTGTGAAGACACTGCGTTCCCTTCACTCCATATTTCTCAATCATCACTTCCAGACAATTATTTCCATCTATTTCACTTACGAAAAATACAAAACCACTTTCTTGGAGGCTCATGTCTTCCAGTTATGCCGGCCCCTCCCCCTCTTTATGGCAATCAGTCACCAACTCCTTGACACTCTCATTCATTGAAGACTTTGGCATCTGTCTAGCAAGAGGTGTGATAGGGAAAGTCACAAGACATAATTTTAAAAGATAAGCTGAGTGTTACTGAAGAAATTCACAAAACCTGCCTACCAGATGTAAATCATTTTAAATTCCTAGTTACTGTGTAAGAGGTAAATAGCTGTTCACAAAAAAATTGTTTTACCCTTTAAAGTACAGAGTTAGAGAAAGAGAATAGCAGCCCTGACATCAGAGAGCTATCCTGGTCCTATCAGCTTGGCCTGGGTGTCGTTAGGAGCTGGCTTGGCACTCACAGAAAGGTCTTGATGTTCTCCTTTTGACCATGAACAATATCATAGAACATCGACATCAAACAAGGCCACTCTGTGATGTGACCATGATGGATCAAGACAAAAACAAGACCACACCATAGTCATATTTAGATACAGAGAAATTATGAACATTGTGCAAGTCGTAAAAATGATCAAGTATCCACTTATCCTGACCGATGTAAGTGATTACTGCTTCTCCACTAATTGTAGCCTTAGCCAATTCTAGTCTTCACTCCTAGGCTAATTTTGGTATTTGTAGTAAAGATGGGGTTTCATCATGTTGGTCAGGCTGGTCTGGAACTCCTGACCTTGTGACCCACCCACCTCAGCCTCCCAAAATGCTGGGATTACAGGCATGAGCCACCGCACCCGGCCAAAGGCAGAGTTTTAAAGCTTATAGAAGGAAACATAAGGGACAATGTTTGTGAACACTGACAACTTCAACGACCTTAGTGGTTATAACTTCTCATTATCAAACCAGACATAGTAACCAAAGTGAAAAAAGAAAACATATACTGAAAAAATGTTTGTATTAGTACCCAGAATACATAAATAACTACAAAATCATGACATAAATAAAAGACAAGTAAAAATGTTAAAGATGAGCAAAACCCAAATAGACATTCCACAAAAATCAAGCGTGGCCAATGATGATGAAACATGTTCAATCTCATTAGTGATCATGGAAGTACAAATTAGATCAAAATGAGACAGTGTTTTACCCCAGTAATACAAGCAAACACTTGAAAGTCTTAGCAATTGTGAGTGAAGATGTGAAGCAAGAGGAGCTAATACCATACTGGTGGAAGGATTAAGTGGAAAGCAATAATAAGGTATTGTTTATAAAGCTAAATATGCTCATAGACTAAGACCTAGCAATTCCATTTCTAAGTGTACACCCTAGAAAAACTCTTGAACATGTTAACTAAGAGACATATATAAGAAAGTTCACACACACACACACACACACACACACACACACAAACTGGAAACAACTCAAATGTCCATCAACGGTAATATGGACAAATTGCAAAATGTTCACATAACGATATAGTATACAGTGGTGAGAATGCCTGACTGCAGGCAACAGTGCAGGTGCGATCTCGGCTCACAGCAACCTCTGCCTCCTGGGTTCAAGCGATTCTCCTGCCTCAGCCTCCAGAGTAGCTGGGATTACAGGCACCTGCCACCAAGACTGACTAATTTTTGTATTTTTAGTAGAGATGAAGTTTCACCACGTTGGTCAGGCTGGTCTCGAACTGCTGACCTCGTGATCCACCCACCTCAGCCTCCCTAAGTGCTGGGATTGCAGGCATGAGCCTCCGCGCCCAGCCAAAATGCTGAGTTTTTAAAAATCAAGTATTATAAAGACTATAAAGGCTATACATATAATGTAATGTCATTTTTATGAAGCTCCAAACCAAACAAACTGTATATTGTCTAACAAATATGCATATATGATAAGACTACTATACCAAAAAGAAATGATAAGAAAATTCAGCATAATAATGTAGGGATGGATGGAATAGAAGGGCATTGGGGAGGACTTTACAGATAACAAAAAATATAGAATGTTGGTGATTCTCTCATTCTTAAATTGAATAGTATGAGCATAAATATTCATTATTCATTTTATTATCATTTTCCCTAACTTACATGTAAGTTATATACATTTTTATGTCATACGTGAAAGAAATGTAAATTTTAAAAGCATATGTGCATAATGTGTTTATATACACATGCAAATTTGGATCATGTCACTTCCCTACTTGAAACTTTTCAGTGGTTTTCCATTTTGGTCTTCATAGCCTTGAATTATCTTGCTTTGTACGCCCCTCTTCATCTTCATTTTCCTCTCATTCCTCCTTCATTAAAAACATTTTTTATTGGCAAATACTAATTGTACTTGTGGGTACAATGTGATGTTATGACACATACATACTTTGAGGAATGAGTGTAGCAAACTAATTAGCATATCTATCACCTCACATACTTACTTTTTTATGGTGAGATTATTTAAAATCTACTCTGTGTGCAGTTTTGAAATATACAATACATTATTAACCATGGTCCCTATGCTGTGTGATAGATCTCAAACACTTCTAACTCAAACTTTGTACCCTTTGACCAATATCTTCTAATGTGCCACCCTCAGCCTCATAGTAACCACCATTCTGCTCGCCAGCTAGTTTGACTTTTTTAGATTTCACACTCCCTTTCTTTTTACTACACACTAGCCATATTGGCTTTCTTTTGTGTTCTAAAAGAAACAAGCTTTTTCCAGCCTCCAAGCCTTTGTGCTTAGTGTTTCCTCTGCATGGAAGACTCTTCCCCACCATCCACCCACATTAATTTTAGTTTTCCTTTTTTTGTTTGTTTTGAGACAGAGTCTCACTCTGTTGCCAGGCTGGTGTGCAATGCCGTGATCTTGGCTTACTGCAACCTCTGCTTCCCAGGTTTGAGTGATTCTCCTGCCTCAGCCTCCTGAGTAGCTGGGATTACAGGCATGCACCACCACACCTGGCTAATTTTTGTATTTTTAGTAGAGATGGGGTTTCACCAGGTTGATCAGGCTGGTCTCAAACTCCTGACCTCGTGATCCGCCCACCTCAGCCTCCCAGAATGCTGGGATTACAGGCATGAGTCACTACACTCAGCCAGGAAAATAATTTTTACTTTAAAAATGACTTGAATAGCTCCTTGAAGCTGGCTGTTCAAGACACAAGCATTTTCAGCAGTCCAATCTCATTTAAAAAGGCATAGAACATCAAACCTGCAAAGGACAGTTCTTTTATTTTACGGGTTAATTTTTTTCAACAAACATTTTTTGAATGCTTATAGATAAGCAAACTAGGGCTCAGAAAGGTTGATTACTTAGCCAGGGTCATGCAATCAGGCCCATATTTCCTCTTTTATATTTTACACATATCAACCTTCATGTCACTGTTTACAAGTATATTTAAATTTCTGTTCCATCTTTTTTGTTTGTGTTATTAATTTAGTCATCAATATTAATGTTATTTTGTATGTGTATGGATTGATCTCATATTTAACAATAGTTCACTACATTTTCTCACATCTCATATCTTCTACTGTGATTATTTCCTTTTTACCTTAAGTTTATACTTTAGTGGTCACTTTAATGAAGCTACATATATGAATGTGTCATGTATTTACACATACACACATACACATATGTATACATATAACAGCTTTATGAGTCCTTCTCCTATTTTGAAAATGAATATTCATACTACTTATTCATTTTAATTCATCCATTCATTAATTTATTTCATTCAACAGATATCTTTATGTATTTCCTACTCTAGGCTGAATATAGTTTCGCTTGCTAGTGGAACAATGGTTAATAAAAAAATTACCATAATTGTTTTTCCTGTAGAACTTAACCTCTAATGGAGAAGGCTTATCACATAAATATGTAAGTGCAAACTGATAAGAGAGAATAAGAAAGGACTTAACGTAAATCCAAGAGAGGATAGAGAAACATGGTCTGGCAAGACCTCTTTGAAAAAAAGAAGTTTAAGTTGAAAATTAAAATTAAGCCAGGCACTCACCCTGTAATCCCAATACTTTGAGAGGATTGCATCCCCTGAGGTCAGGATTTCCCCTGAGGTCAAGGCGGGTGCATCCCCTGAGGTCAGGATTTCGAGACCAGCGTGACCAACACGGTGAAACCCTGTCTCTACTAAAAATACAAAAATCTGTTGGACCTGGTGGTATGTATCTGTAATCCCAGCTACTCAGGAGGCTGAGGCAGGAGAATCACTTGAACCTGGTAGGCAGAGGTTGCAGTGAGCTGAGATTGCACCACTGCACTCCAGCCTGAGTGACAGAACAAGACTCTATCAGGGAAAAAAAAAAAAGAAAGGAAGAGAAAGAAATTATTTTCCTATTTTCTTTTCTCAAAATACATTAAAAAGAATGAAAAAGAGCCCGTAGGGGCAAAAACTGTAGAGATATATCAGCATGAAACATTGACAAATGTAGTGGGTGATAGAGCATCACATCTTTCAAAATTAAAATCTGTCCAAATTTTAAAAACATTTTTCCTGTCTTTAAGGGATCACCAAATTCTTTCCTTAATGAAAGCAGTGGTAGTCCCTGGATGTTAGCTCCCACTGCACTGCCATTTGCAAGCAATAATTTTTCTCTCCACTTTATTTTCTAGGGCTGCGCACTAAGCAAGCATTTCTGAGGATGGAAGCCTCAGAAATGCTTAGGGAGCTGACATGCCTCACCTCCTTTTTGAGTCAAGAGTTAATCTGCTACTCTCAAGCCATAACCACCTTTCATAATTACCATCCCTTCCGACAAATCCATCAGGAGCACCACTGTTTACTCCCAACACAGTCCTGGCCTTGGTAGAAGTACACAACTTTTTGTTTTGCATATTTTACTTTCCGTGTTCTGTGGTTAAAGACTATTATGCTATTATTGTGTCTAACAAATATAACCCAGCAGATCTCATGACCTACTTGGACATGAAAATTTTTGAAGGATTTATGTCATAAGAAAATACACTAATAAATGTAGTTGAACAGATGGATCCTGATCACAGATTCAGAAAGACTGAACACAATAAGTAGTGAGGACTGATACCTACCTACAAAGCAGCAATCTGGGTTCAGAGAACAGAAGGCTGCCATAGATATTTGGCATATTTACTGAAGCATTAAGAGTTTCACAATCCTCCTAAGGATTATACCTACCTCTGGTTACATAGACTAGTCTGTAGTGAGTTTTCCACTTACTTATTTAACTCTTAAATACCATAAACTTCTAAGGAATACCTATGTTCTTGCAGAAGCAATAAATTTTCTGCCATGTTATTAAACATTGTTTGCACTTTAGAAATGTCAGTGATATTTGCAGTTCTAAACACTGCTTTTCATGCCATTTCAAAGGTGCAGTTGTTAGAGCCAAAAATATTCATGTTTTAAAAGCCTCTCTCATATAAATGTCTCAGGGTCAAAAGACACGAAAAAAATCTCTGTTTCATCTTTATTCTGTTCAAATGTATTATATAAAAGAATGTCAGGAAGAAAATAAGTCTAGGAAGACTCCCCTGCTTTACAAAATGAAAGGAAGCTTTAGATTCATCTCAATTCCCATTTAGCATTTATAAAAGTCTTTCTCGACTAACAAATTTCAACAGATCAGTAAGATCACTCCATTCAATGTATTTGGCTAAACACTGAAGATAACATTGTGTTTTTGTCTGATAGAAATTTTAAAAAGTCATCCTTCCTGGAAACTGAAGATGCCACATTCTGTGTATGCCAAAACATGCGCTCATCTCCTGAGACCATGCCTTCCACTTAAATCCCATGACCTTTAAAAAACTCAGTGAAA
The DNA here is from genome assembly GCA_004027835.1 of Alouatta palliata. Classification (NCBI taxonomy): domain Eukaryota; kingdom Metazoa; phylum Chordata; class Mammalia; order Primates; family Atelidae; genus Alouatta; species Alouatta palliata. The sequence continues at coordinate 26,385 of PVKV010020648.1, forward strand.
ATTAAGTTGTCCAGCAAGTTCAAGAATCCAATGTGGTAACCAAAAGTCCACTGCCCAAGCTCATGCATTTAAGACATGACAATCCACTGTTCACGTTTACTGTATTTCACTAACCAAAAAACTTAACAATTATTCATTCATTCAGTATTTGTTGAGCAGATACTCAGGGCCAAATGCAGTATCAGGCATTGGGAAGGAGAGCTATAAAGAAGAGAGGCAAGGTCAGGTAAACTAAGAAATCACAGTCTACTGGTTAAAGCAAAGTTTTTATTTATTTATTTAAGATGGAATTTTGCTCTTGTTGCCTAGGCTGGAGTGCAGTGGTGTGATCTTGGCTCACCGCATCCTCTGCCTGCCAGGTTCAAGCAATTCTGCTGCCTCAGCCTCCCAAGTAGCTGGGATTACAGACATGCGCCACTACACCCGGCTAATTTTGTATTTTTAGCAGAGATGCAGTTTCTCCATGTTGGTCAGGCTGATCTTGAACTCCGAACCTCAGGTGATTTGCCCGCCTTGGCCTCCCAGAGTGCTGGGATTACAGACGTGAGCCACTGTGCCCGGCCGGTTAAAGCAAACTTTAAAACACAATGTGCGATTTGTGCTTAAAAAGAAATCACGATAACTTTAGAGTGTATAATAAGGGGACCTTGGCTGACTAGAGGGGTCAGGGAAGACTGCCTCAACGAAGTGGCATTTAAATGGAGAACTCATGGAAGAATAGGAATCAGCTACATTTAGAGAGGCCACTGGCCTTGGTTCCAATAAATCTGCAAGATATTCTCATCCTAAACTGTAAGATCCCCTTATAGCTGCTTTAGCTATTCAATCATAGACCTATGTAGCATATGTGACAGAAATTCTTCTATCCTCCCCTATGGCTAGCCAAGTAATGATTTGAGTCTTTAACTGGTGTCCTTTTCTTCTCCCACATACCACCCCCCGACACACAAATTCTTCTGTGAGAAATGGAGTTAAAATTGACCCAGAAGAAAGTTGACATATTGGTCCAGAAAAACAAAGAAATTAAGATGTCCAGACTTTAAGTTCAAAAGGCAAGAGCTCAAATATAATGCAACAATTCAGACACACGCCATTCTCTTTACTCTTTCACCTCCACCCTTTGAGCTGAGGAGAGTAAAAGGACATTCTAGAGGGGAAAGCCAAAGATTTGTCACCAGCCTTCACAGAATTTGGGTTGGGGGAAGAAACAAGAGCAAGCCTTGAAGAGAAGTACCTGCTTAATGTGACAAAGTGCATATGATATCATGTACATGGGAGACTTAGGCAAAAAAGAGGGTCTATGAGCACTCCTGCCAAGTTCTGCAGCACTGGGGTTTCCATGAGTATCTAACGGAGAATAAAAGTTGGCAGATACAAATAATGAGTATGTCCAATGTACCATAACCATGATATAAAAAAAAAAAAGCAACAATGGATGCAGCGATAAGGACAGTTCCATCCTACCCAACAACCAGGACTCCCTCTTTAGAATCAGATGGAGAGGTAATTACATAGTGACCACATGCCAGAGTAGAAATTGCCATACATGGTTATGATCGTGGAGACAACTATAAAAGAGCTATGCAGAATCCAATTAGATACCATTACAGTCTCCGTAAGAATGGTAGCTCAGATGAGAAAGCACACACACACACACACGCACACACACACATCCTGAATTCACAAATCCTGAATTCACTCAGATGATAGAAATCAGTTCAAGGACATCAGTTTGGGGAATGAGGGGTTTGAAGACCCTCATCTATTCAAATTAGATAATGATGATGGAAGAATGATGTAAGTAAGGATACAATTTGATCTTATAAGAAATCAACTTTAGCTAAAGAATATGGTATCTGAATTTCCTATCACCAGAGGGACAAAAACAAGAAGCTCAGTTTATACAACTGCACACAAATAGAATCTCCCTGGAAAGCTGTTGACTCTGTACTGCGTCCTACTCTCAAATCTCTGGCTCATAAGTGATCTCAGTTGCCTTGTAATGACAAAACCAGCTTGCCTGGCCTGAGATGATGTGCTGCTCTCCTTGAAACTAAATATCCTTACAAATCTTAGGGAGGTTTGGAATAAAATACAGATATGATGAAGTGAAAAGAAGCCCATAGTATGAATACCAATATGTGAAATTCAGAAGAATGTGTGTGTAGTTGGTATTCAATGTGCTTTTGATGTTTAAGAGAATATGACATATTTTAGAATAACAGTTTAAACAGAGAGAACATTCTAATTTAGAATATTTTATTAATTTGTTATTTTTTCATTAAAGTATGTAAAATATTTTTACTAAATTTACTTTTTAATGTGCTAGAATATTTAAGAGAAAACTTGAGATTCTTTATATTTCCAAGTTTAAATTATTAAATATATAAGAGTTGTTCAAGTAAGTTATAATTTTTGCTTGTTGGGATCATAAGTTTGCCTGGTCGTGTAACTGAAGTGCTTAAAAAGAAAATCAGATATTTTGATATGTTGTGTTTCCATTTTCTTCAGCCTCAAAAAATTGTTTAAATGTTCATCTTAATGTCGTTGTTGACCTAAAGATTATTCAGGAGTATGTTGTTTAATTTCCATGTATTTGTATAGTTTTGCGAGTTCCTCTTATTTATTCTGTTGTGGTCTGAGAAGATACTTGGTATGATTTTGAATTTTTAAAAATTTATTAAGACTTGTTTTGTGGCCTAACATATCGTCTGTCTTGGAGAATGTTCCATGAGCTGATAAGAAGAATGTATATTCTGCAGTTGCTGAGTAAAATGTTCTATAATTGTCTGTTAGGTCCATTTGGTCGAAAGTTCAATTTCTGTCCAGTGTTTCTTCGTTGATACATTAGACTGTAAAATATACGCTGAAATGTTAAAAAAAAATTGAGAAATCTAGGTTTACACATAGAAGTTCTTTTAATTAAGCAGAATTTAGTCTGCCCAGCTTGAGTTGATCCAACATTAATCAAGGGCTGTCTTGCAAGGGATTGACAAAATACACGGAATTTGTGGAATAGACTAAGAGTTTTAAATTACATTTAAAAGGAAGAAAAATAACTACTTTTTAAGTTGTTTTTTGATAAATTAATTTAAAACCAAGTAACTGAAAATAGCATTTCCTGCACACAGAAGGTTCCCCTCAGGCATCAAAAAATTTACGCTGATGCAACTGAGTCATTCTCTCACAAACCATCTCAATCACACTCTCAGGAAGTACTGTACATTTCCTATACTAAAAACCAGACTAATAATGGCAGAAATTGAAGGCTGGCCACTCAAAATACCATTCTCAATTCTATCTCCCTTGCTAGTCTCTCATTATAGAGAATGTAAAGCCCAAAACATCACTTTCCTTGGCTTCTTCACAGCAAGTGGTAACCTGTGACTCAGATCTGGCCGAGAAGACCTAACTGGGAGTTTTTGAGTACCTGCTACTTTCTTGATAAAAGAGGCATATACAAGAGGAGAGCTACTGATGGTGGTTCTTCTCCACTTCTTTCTGCCTAGGAGAGATTACGTGACGTTAGGATGTGCAGCAACCATTTTGTGATCATTACATGAGCAGCACAAAATTGAAAAAGCAACATGCAAAGAATGGCAGAGAAGAAAATAAGAAGAGTCTGGGTCATTGGGCTTCCAGACCAACACTGAGACCATGTGTCTAGATTTTCTTATTACTAAATAGTAAATATCCTTATGTTTTAAGGAACGACTGGTTTTTTACTGTTACCTCAAGCAAAAGCTTTCCAAATGGATATATAAGAGAATATCAACTGGAGTAGGATTCCCTAATAGGATCAACACAGATAAGAATCAAGAAGAGAGCATTTTGAGGCTGTTTCCTCAAAAACTTTGTATAATAGCAGCATAAGCCAAGTTCCCACCAACATTATCACCATGCTCAGAAGCCTCAAAGAAACTGTAAAAAGATGAAGAAGGGAGAAAAAAATGGGAGAAGATGTTTTAAATCTGAATGTGGATAGATTATGAATTTTTATTAACATATCACAGATTTTGGACTGAGTTTACCCGGAAGGAGCTAAATTAAGGGTTTTATTCCTGTTGCTAGGGTAGTGGTCATTGTTGTTTCCTGCTGCTAACAAGGTAGACTAAGCACTTGGAAAAAAAATTCTTTCACTAACAGAAAAATAAAGTAAGTTATGTTTTAGCATATTTGAGTCTGTGAATGTGATATTCACATTCATATCTCTTCTTTAGCTACTCAGATATTAGGAGGCTACATGGCATCAGACAGATTGACAGATGAATATGCTTACAGAATATATCAACCATCTCACATTAAATTAACACATATATTGAGTTCCTGCTATGTGCCTGGTTTTCTGCTCAGGCTTTGCATTTCTAGTTTGGTAGTTTTTAATATTTAAACAAAGCAGTTGACTTCACAAGCCCGGGTAATACAAACCACAAAAGCTGAACATGAATCTATACTAGAGGCCAGATTCCTAAGGTTATCAGAAGGCCAAAATCTCATAAAAGAAGTCAAAAGAAGGTAGAAAACAGATAACCTTTCTCTCTTTCCCAGTGCTGGAATTGTAAAGGTTTTACTTCTTTGCATATTGATCTCTCCTATGATTTATTAAATGCCTAAGTAGAAAATCAAATGTCTTCTTCATGATGCAGCTGAACCCAATAAACTTTGCTGCCTTTGTTCTATGATACATCCTTGGAGTGTAAGAAAAACATTATAAATGAAAAAGATACTTCAGATGTTGTTGGGGTGGGATGCATGGAAAACCAACTCAACCAAACCTGATTTACCAAAGTGGGGAGGAAGATAAAGGCGCATCAAGTCCCACCCAATAAGGCTTTATTGTTTTTAAATTTGGTTAAAAGCAAAGACTCTGTCTTATTTATTCCCATCAATATCAACCGAGAAAGGAAGCATGAAAGCTTATCTGTTGATTTTGCTTTGGCTTTATAAGTGAACTGCACACTCTCATTATCTAAGCATTTCCAAAACTACAGAGTAAGCAAAATAGAATTTAAACCATTTTACATTTGGATTCAGTTCATTCATTGACTTTGATAATAGCACATTGTATGGTTTCTGCCAAAAATTCATTCAAGAACAGGTCAATAAATAGAGTAGATGGAGCAATGAGTGGATGCATAGTGTACATCCACTCTGTACATTTCTGTAAAAATACAGAAATGGCTGTTTCCAATTGTTGTCAAGAATTTTGTATAGCCTGAAAAGGGTTAATTTACTTCAACCATTAATTTATTTTTTACCAGTTGAGTGTCTTCTTACCAGATCCCACTTCCAGTCCATGCTGCCCATCCTTTGCAGTAACTCTCTCAATTCCGCCCATGCTTCCTGTCTACTCCTCAATGAACAGATGTACCTTTTCTTCTGTAGGAAAGAATATTACCTTGCTTTCCACTGCACAGCCTCATACATGCATCATACTAATTTTCAGTCCAGCTGCATCCACAATTCCTTGAGGTGACTGTCAGCATCTGTAAGCCTTCAGAAGGGATAAGTACCCTTGTCGAAAATAAGTCTTTTTAAACAAATAGCACCTTTCAACTTTCTTGTAGTAATTGTCCCTATATCATGTTTATCTTTCAAATCAGCCTTTAGCATTTTAAAGCATACATAAAAAATATGGCAAACTTATCTTTTACTCTATCCTAAGGAATAAATGGGGTAAAGTGGGGAAGGTTGGCTGATATTAAATATTTATGTGTGTGTGTGTGTGTGTGTGTGTGTGTATACACACACACATACATACAGATATAGATTTCACACCATATGTATCTATAAACATATATATATGCATACAGATATAGAATGATATATTCCACACTGTATGTGTTTATAAACGTATATAGATATCCTTAGAAAAATTAGTAAATTAACTAAGATGTAGATCTATAGTACTTTATATATAATGAACATTTTTTTTCTTTGAGACAAAGTCTTGCTCTGTCATCCAGGCCGAAATATACTGGCATCATCTTGGCTCACTGCAACCTCTGCCTCCTGGGTTCAAGCCATTCTCCTGCCTCCCTAGTAGCTGGGATTACAGGTGTGTACCACCACACCCAGCTAATTTCTGAATTTTTAGTAGAGGCGGGGCTTCACCATGTTGGCTAGGCTGGTCTTGAACTCCTGACCTCATGATGCGCCCGCCTTAGACTTCCAAAGTGCTGTGATTACAGGCGTGAGCCACTGCGTCCGGCCATGAACATCTTTTATGCGTATTTTTATTTATTCATTCACTCGAGAATATTTATTGATAATCTGTTATGTGTCAGGCACTGTTATTCTCACATGAGATAAATAAGTAAACAACAAAACATTCAGTGATCTTTTTTCTTGTGAAAAGCAGCAAAGGGAAACATAACATTTGTAAAAATCATTACCAATGACTAAGTCCAACTTTATGTCTGTTGTCCTGGGATAATTTAATAGCACCTGCTTCCACTTTCAAAAGTATCCCAGTTGTTGAAATATGTTATATGATCATCCTATAAATAAGTATGTTTAAACAATGACTAGTGCTACAGAAAGGAAAAAAGAAAAAGTACAGCAGGATAAAGGAGTCTGAAATGTGGAAAAGAATGGTTGCCATTTTCAATAGAATAGTCACTGTAAACTTCATTGACAAGGTAGCATTTGAGCAGAGACTTGAAAGAAGTGTGGGTGTGAGCTATGTAGCTCTCTGCGTAAAGATTATTCCTGACAGAGGCAACAGCAAGCAAAAATCTCGGAGGTGAAATTGTGCCTAATGTGGTTGAGGAATACCACGAAAACCTGTGAGGCTGGAGCAGAGTATACACATCATAGGGAGACCTGTAGACATTAAGATTTTGGCTTTAATTCTGAGTGAATGAATGAGCCACTGGGGAGATAAGGAGAGTAATAAGTCCCACTAACATCTGACTTGTTTTTAGCAGGATCACTCTGGTTGTTCCATTCAGAATGGTGTTCAGGACTGGAGTGGCAGTGATACAGGGACACCAGTCAGGCTGCTCTTGTAATAACCTAGGAAAGAAATGGTCATTGTAGCAGTGAAGATAGTGGGAAATTGTTGGATTCTGGATATATTTTGAAGGAAGAGGCGACATTTTAATCTGATATTCAGAAGTCTGAGAGGTGTAAAGAAAGCTACTATTAACATTCCCATTTTACAGATGAAAAAACTGGAACTCAGAGAGGATGTAACTTGCTTAAGCTTGTACAACTAATTGAATGGAAGAGCACAAAACCCAAGTCTCCTATTAGCCTGGGACTTTCTCTATGTTGCACAATGATTCCCATACATACCACAGACTATACAGTAAGTGTGAGCTCTCCTCATACTGAGATTTACAAGAGTCCTTTCCAACAGAAAAAAAGTGAGAACACCTTTATCAGCAATAACTTGGGGTTTCACCTAGGATGCATAAAGATTATATCCACTCTCAGATGTGACACTTTTGACTGAAATGATTAAATAAATAACTGAAATGATTAAATGAGGATTTGATTAAATGGCCTACACACACGGACATGGCTTAATACCCTCTAAAGAGACATTACTCTATGATGTAAAAAGGGAAGGAATAGATAGACTTGGGTTTAAATCCTACCCTGACATGTATTAGCCATGAACTTAGCACAAGTTTCCTCTTGAATTTGTTGTAGAACACTAAATAAAATATAGTCTAAAAAACACACCAGGTATATTCTTACAGGATAATCCTACTACCTAGCATTTTCCTCCCTCAGATCTTCATCTGAATGGCTCCTTGACATCAATCAGTATTTAATCAGATAGCATCTCCAGAGATAGACCTTCGCTGACCATCCAGCTTCATTTTCTTCAGAGCATTTGTATTAGTCCATTTTTACTCTGCTATAGATAACTACCTGAGACTGGGAAATTTATAAAGAAAAGAGATTTAATTGGTTCACAGTTCCACATGGCTGGGGAGGCCTCAGGATACTTACAATCATGGCAGAAGGTGAAGGGGAAGAAAAGCATGTCTTACATGGCGGCAGGAGACAGAGAGAGTGAGGGGAAAGTGCCAAACACTTTTAAACCATCAGATCTCATGAGAACTCACTCACTATCATGAGAACAGCATAGGGGAAACTGCCTCCATGCTTCAATCCTTTCCCACCAAAGCCCCTTTTGACATGCGGGGATTACAATTCAAGATGTGCTTTGGTGGGGCCCGGACATAGAGCCAAACCGTATCAGCATTTATCACTATAGAAAATCTAATTAATACCTTGTTATATATTTATAGTCTCTCTCACCAACTAAAATGTAGACTCTATGAAGGCAGGAATTTTTTTTGCCACTTGTTTCCCCCAGTACCTAGATTAGTTCCCAATACACAGTAGTCTCCCAGAATATTTGATGAATAAATGACTCTTGTGTCCTTCTTCTGCTCCCTTCCTAGGTTAGTATACATTGGTCTATTTGTAGTGTTCTGTGTTCTTTCCCACTTCAAGGTCTGTGAATCTAGTGTTCTCTCTTCCTGGCATACTCTGACTCTCACACTGTCTGGTGGACCTCTACTTATTTTTCCACTCTTAGCCCAAATGGTCACTTTCTTAGAGAAGTCTTCCATGATCTCAGACTAGGTCAGTTCTGCCTATCTTGAGCTATAAGAGCACAATGTGTTTTCCCTTCATAGCACTTGCCACGGTTTATAATTATTTATTTACTAAGATGATTAATTATTTAAGATCTGTCTCCTGAACTGGAATGCAAGCTCTCTGAGTTCATTGCTGTTTATATCCAGCACTTAACACATGATAGACACTCAATAAGTATTTACTAAATGGATAAGGAAAGAAATCTACACATGTGCAGGAAACTCAGCACATATTATAGAACTTCTGCATGTTTATTAAAAACTCAAAAAATTGAGTTTGGAGAAAACGGATCCATTTCCAGGAAAAGGTAAATTGTGAAAATATAAACAGGGGTCATGGCTTTCTATTGCACAAGCAGGGAAGATTAACTGACAAGAAGGCAAAGGTGTTCCAGTCACATGACTAAGTAGGTAATACAAAGGGCATTTCAAAATATTAACCACACAGGCAATTTCCTCTAAAATTTTTTTTTTCTGTTGATCCCATTTTCTTTCAAAAAAATTCACCAAGAGGGCTTGCACTCTGTATGTAACTTCTTATAAACAAGTATCTGGTTCATTGGCTTCAATTCTGAAAAATGTTACAATTTCAATGCAAAGCTGTCAAGTGAATATAACAGCTAACTAGAGAGCTATGCCTCTAGGACAGGAACAAACTCCATTAAGTATTGGAATCCTTGATACGTGAGTCTCCTGTATAGTGTCTTCTACCTTTCAGTAGGAAAAGATACAAGGAACTACAAAGTTCACTTAATATTTATAGTGCATGTGTTATTTGTAAGTATATTTGACATTTAAGATTAAAATCTGGCCCTTGGAACTAAATTGACTTAAAAGTGAGAGATATTGAGAGAGGGGAGCATGTTTCCTAAGTAAACAAGGAGTAACCACAATTAAACTTAATAGTTCAAATGCTTGCTTTCTTTAGGAGGACAGAGCCTCATGTTTGCTGGATGCTGCCCTCCATGCCCCAAAATGATGAAAAGAACACATATTTATTTTGTCTTGGTTAGGGAATTTGTTGCTTTTTGTCAGAAAATAAGAACTAAAACTATTGGATGATTTATACTCATGCACAGAAGGCAAATTTTGCCAAATCATTCTATCTCCTTTAAGCATCCTAGGCACCCTAATCAATGACCCACCCATCCTCTGATTTTTTTCCTCTCTCCCAAAGGATCCTGTGGCATGCTAGCAGAGTAAAGAACAGCAGGGAAACAAAATGAAGCCCTTAAGAACTCCAGTATTGTTGAAAACATAGAGGAAACAATGGTTTGGACAGCTGTTCCCATCTGAAACCAGATTGGATGACTGACTTGCTTTATCACTCTAATTTGTATAGCTTATTATCAAAATTTCACTGTCCACAGGCCAAATATGGCCCTCCAGCTGTTTTGTCAATAAAGTTTATTGGAACACAGCCATGCCTATTCATTTACACAATGTCTATGGCTGCTTTTATGCTACAGCAGCAGAATTGAGTGGTTGCAACAGAGACTATCTGTCCCACAAAGCCTAAAATATTTTCTATTGAGCCTTTTACAGAAAACTCTTACTGACCCCTGCCTTAGACTATGATTATCTGACAACTGGAGAAGATCTGGACAGATTAAAATATTAAATTGTGTTTATAAACAAAATATAGTAAGGTCTTCTCTCTGTTGGTTTATCTGTTAACCAAAGCCTTCAACACTTAAGTAATAATTTGTTTTCATTTTTGCTTCAAATCTTTATAAAATTTAGCCAGATTTCCCTCTCTCCATTCGAAAATGTATTACACATTAAGCGGAAGATATTGAGCATAATTTAATAATGTGACATAACAGAATAAGCATGGGCTTTGGAGTCAAGAGACTTGACAGAACATGTGCTAATCCCATTAACAAATAAGTCAGTAGGCATTCAGATAAAGACATATGAGCTTCAAGAACTGTCAGATGTTCCCTTTTTGTATTTCTCTGTTTTGAACAAATGCTGTGTTCCCATGAACTTGTCAGCTCTGGGTCCGCCTGTTAATGGAAAAATTGAGGTCACATCCTCCATTTGGTGGCAATTTGCTCACCTAACCTGCTGACCTTTTTCGTGTTCTGCATGCTCATCAGCCCTGTTTTAATCTCGATCAAACTTCCTGTCTCCTAATACAAGTCAATCAACATCAAAACCAGAAGTATTGTCTCTGCCCTGAGCAATAGGATGCCAGAAAGAGGACACTACAAAGAACTGAATATTGATTATACACTGATAGCAGAATTTTTACCAATTTACTTAATTATCTCTAGTAATGACTCTCTTTACATCAATGAAACATCTAGAGTGTGGCTATTTACTGTAGGAATTGGAAGGGTTGAGAGCTAGGCTTGCCTCATTGAGTTTTTGCAAACAATGGGATTTTTCACATCAGCCACAAAAGAGAGATCCTTTACTCCTAGGTTTCCTGAAACAGTTTGAATTAATGGCCCTGGCATGTTTGAAAAGATTTTCTGATTTTTCTCTCCTTTCTTGTCTGTTTTCGTAGCTTAGTTTGGGGAGAGGGCAGTAGAGCAAATTGTGGTAAAGGTCCATCTCTCTGCTAATTTGATTATTTTACAGGTATTTGTTTTTCCGTCATCTATGGAAAAAAGAACAATGAAAATATAAGATACTCTAGGAATTTTTTGGCTCTCCTGAAAAATACTTTTCTGCAGAAAGATGTTGTAGATCTGTTGGCTCCATAACTATTAAAATAATATTCATCACCCACTCTGCCAAACCAGACCCGACAGTTCCCTGCCTCAGAGGTTGAACTGGAAACTGTTTATTTGAAACCTCACACCAGGCTTCCTATAATCAGGAATGCAGCTTTTCCACCTCCCCTCCACAAAACACTCAGAGTTATCCAGAAGAGACAATCCTATTTGATTTATAAAAGCCTACTAGAGACCATCTCAGCTGAATCCTGAGGCAAACTTGGAATTCCAAACATAACAACTCTGCCCCTGTGTTCCACAGGGTGATTTCCTAGGAACATTGGCTCCCTCTCATCTCCTGTGGAGCTTGCTGATACATTTATACAGAACCCATCATCACCCTGTTTGCCAGAAGCTGGAAAAAGTTTGAGTACACTTGTTGTAACTGAGCGAGCATGAAATCACCACTGAGACAAAGACTAGGCCAAATTACAGGCCCTTTATTGCGTGTGGCCACAGAGGACTTTCATCTGTCTAACACGTGGCCCCAAAAGGAGGGTGTCAAGACCTTTTATGCCTGTAAACGACCTCCTGGGTGGGGGTGAGGGCAAGGGGCTTTGGACAGTCCCAGGGGGCTTTGGACATTCCGAAGGCCAGGGGACTTTGGACATTCCAATCGTTACTTAAATGGCTCACAGAAGTTAAGATAAGCATTAGTTTACACATTGTCTGGGTAGGGTGGAAAATTACAGACCTTAGTTACTTATTACAAGCCTTAGTTTTTCTGAAAATGGTGCAGGGGCTAAAATGGCGTTGCTTTGGACTGCCTGCCTGTCACATTAGGGTTACAGAGAGCAGTTTCAACGGAAAGCTGAGGTATGGTCGAGGTATGCAGTTTAGGGGGCAATTACCATGTCACACACTCCTTCCCTCGTAGGCAGTATGTGCAGTGGCTGTGTTTAGGCAAGTAGGTTCAGCAACAGGACCTTCAGATTACATGGCTTTGGGGACACTGTTCAAATTGCAATCTAGGTGAATAGTGCCTCCTTGGAATTGTGCTGTGTACAACTTGTGCAACCACACTGTGGTAGGCAGAATAATGGCCCCCAAAGATGTTCACGTCCTAATCCCTGGAAATGAGAATATGATAGATTTACGTAGCTATGGAACATTAATGCTGCAGATGGAAATAAGGCTACTAATTCACTGACTTTTAGATGGGGAGATTACGTGTGTGATGGTAAATTTTATGTGTCAACTTCACTTATTTGCCAAACATTATTTGGTCAAACACAATTCTCGATGTTTCTGTATGGGCATTTTAGATAAGATTAATATTTAAATTGATGGACTTTGAGTAAAGTGGATTGCCCTGCATAATCTGATTGGGCCTCATCTTACCATTTGAAGACCTGAATAGAACAAAAGACTAATTTCTCCCAAGCAAAAAGGAATTCTCCAACAGAGGGCCTTCAGACTTGAACTGTAACACCAATTCTTCCCTGGGTCTCCAGCCTACTGGTGACTTCAGATTTTGGACTTGCTAGTTTCCACAGTTATGTGAGACAATTCCTTAAATAAATCTCTGTTTCTGTCGCTCTATAATATATATATGTGTGTGTGTATATATATGTATGTATGTACATATATGATAGAGAAAGA
>PVKV010020649.1:0-39225 GCA_004027835.1 Alouatta palliata
ATGTTTTCAGTATCTGTTAGAGTTGTTGTGTGTAATAAACATGAAAAGAGGAGGAGTCCATAAAGTTCCAAGTCTTTATCATGTACATAAAACATGTTTATATATTTTAGAGTTACATCAAATTTAAATGCCTTTGAAATTTGAAGGAAAAAAGATATATATATATACACACATATATATATATATATATATATATATATATATATATATATATATCTCAACCAGAAAAGGCAAATTCCAATTTAATGATCAAATTTGGTAGGAGTGGCAGACTCTAAAAGTAGAAAAGAATGAGATAATACATAAATCCGTATTCTTCGGAGTTGAACTCCATGAATATCTCAACTGTGTTATGAACTAATTTACAAGAAACTCTATAAATAGGATTTTATGTTAACACCAGTGTCACATATACATATCTGGTAAGCATCCCAGTCAACATTCCTTATCTGTATTAACTTCAAGAATACTGAAAATGCACTCACAAAATTACTTGGGAAGGTATAATGTCTTTCTTGATTGATGGTAGGAAAAGTTTATCTGGATGTTTGCAGGTTCCAGTTTCACACGAGGCCAAAAATATCTAGTCTTCAGTAATCTCAAGCAATGAGGCTAGAAACCTTTTCTTTGAGACTAAATGTCTTTCAGTTCAGGAAAGTTTAGAATTAAGTCTAGAGTCTAGTTTGAAAAAATCATAATATTAGCAGTTTGTAAAAAGAAGCAAATATCAAATTGAAATTTCATAAATGCTATGTACTATTAGAGTATTTAAGAAAATTTTAATTTATCTATATTTATATATTTAATTTATTAAACATTAATGAATATTTTAAGTCAGAAAAGTAGTATTTGCTAAGTCAGGCAGTTAAAGTACTTATAAAATAAATTGAATATATTAAATTTTTAAATGCAGTTAAAATATTTGATGATGATTAATTAAGTTTGTAAATGAGATCAAACATTACTCAAAGCCAACAAAAAGTGATTGTTAATACTAAATGTTAATGCTAAATGTATAAACAGGATAATAAAATCTGTCTGCTGAACTTAAGGCTTAAACATTTCTGTTATAACTTTTAATGATTTAAATCTTAATATTCAATTAAAGTAAACTTCTCAAGAGTATTTTAAGTATACAAAAACCACTGCTGAAAAATCCAAAAACCTTACAGAAATGAAAAGACCTATTTTATCACTTCCCATCTTAGCATCTTGAGAAAGTCATTTGATTTCACTCTAACTCAGACATCAGATCTATGAAATAGGGATAAAAATAACTACTATTTAATATAATTGCTTTGAAGATTGACAGAAACTGCATATGGAGTATTTATAGAGCACTTGGAACATAAGTGAACAATAATAGGTATTGTTATTATTAAAACTCTTAGTGACCTATTAAAATACAATTATTTTCATTTCAGTACTTAAAATGTTCTTTTAAAATACAAATCTGGTAATCTCAATGCCAATATATGGAACTGAATTTAATAAAATCTCTGCTACTGAATACCTTCTTGGTAATTTGCCTGTGGAAGTGTTAGGAACATTTTGTAAATTAAACAATCAAAGAATTTTCAAATGTATCAGTAAGAAACATTTTTTTTCATATTTTTCCAAAAATTTAAAACATAAAATTGTGCTTATAAGATTTTTAATTGCAGTAATAAACCCTCAGTAAATAGGAGACTCAAGTTTGCCAAGGGGCTTCTTTCTCCTTCTTCTTTTTTTCTTTTTTTTTTCATTTCATTGGAATATTTCTCAGGAGATAAGACTTTGTCTTATACAAAACAAAACAAACAAAAGCCCTTTACTACTAACAAAAGCAGTAACAATAAAACTTGGGCTATATAAAATAATAAGTATGCCATTTTTAATGCAGCATAAACCTACACCTCCTAGATGTAATCAATTTCCTAGATAAAGATTTAAAGATAGTTAACTACTTTAGAAATGTGAAATTGGGAATCAGTGGTTAGAAAATATTAATATTAGTTATATATACTTTTTTTTTTTTTTTTGAGAGGGGGTCTTGCATTTTCGCCCGGGCTGGAGTGCAGTCGCACGATTTCGGCTCACTGCAACCTCTGCCTCCTAGGTTCAGGTGATTCAGCCTCCCAAGTAGCTGGGATAACAGGTGGCCACCACCACACCCAGCTAATTTTTTGTGTTTTTAGTAGAGATGGGGTTTCACTATGTTGGTCAGGCCGGTTTCAAACTCCTGACCTTGTGATCTGCCTGCCTCGGCCTCCCAAAATACTGGAATTACAGGTATAAGCCACCTCACCCGGTCGATATATATACTTTTAAGCCTAGAAATTTTCTACAAATGTCAAATGTTAGTAAACTGCAAATATACATTATGAAATATCAAATGTGATTTAAAATTGAATATGAATAAATTGTATTAGCTTCTCCTATGTTCAAAGAAAAAGACCCACTGATTTAAATATAACATTTTTAAGTACAACACAAACCAATGAAAGAGAAATTAAGATTCATTAAATTATTGTGTTTCTGAATATCCAGGTATTGGGCATACCTTAAACTACAGAAGAATATGTCTCTCATAGATTTCTTCACAATTAAGTAACAGGAGTAGAAATATGGGGCTAAGGAAGGAAACATCCAATCAATTTTGATATGGGTTCATTATAGTGAAATGTCTTTTTCATGTGTAAATAAAACCTCATGGTTGTCTTCACTATCAGATCACTTTAAGGAAAATTTGATAAAGTCATTCATTTAGCAAGTATTTATTGAGCAATTACTGACACCATGCAGATGCTGTTAACTCATCAAAGAACAAAATTGATAAGGTTCTTCTCTAAAATTTACAATCCAGTAGTAAAAGTATAAGACTAACTTTCTCCTACTTTGCTATTTTATGTTAAAGCAAAATTGTTAGCAACATACTGAAATCACATCTCTAAAACACTAAAAATTAGCCAGTCGTGGTGCTGTGTGCCTGTTTTCCCAGCTAGTTGGGAGGCTGAGGTGGGAGGATCCTTTGAGCCCAGGAGGTCCAGGCTGTAGTGGGTGATGGAGCCAAACCCTGTCTCAAAAAGAAAAGAAAAGAAAAACCACACTTATTTTTGATTTAATGTTAACCTTAGCCAAATATTAATTAAATATTTGGCAACTTTAGTCTAAATATAAAGGAAAAGGATTCATTTTGACTAGACAAAATAGGTGAGAAAACCTCTCTTTTAATTGCAACTATTTTGATTTGTTTCACTTCTGCGAAGTGATATATATTTTTATTGATAAATACCATAATCAGACTTCTCAGGTCTTCAATGATAAAAGTTAATAATTGTTAACTGTATGCTCTTAAACTGTTGAGGGAGCAAAGAAACATTTTCAAATGTGATTGAGATCAGCAATGTACTCTGATTAGTATACATTTTGTTTCTCCATTTTTAAAGAACTAGAACCCCAGGCTAACCTAAACTGATGCACTGAAATCATCTCCTTTCTTATTTTTCCTGGCAATGTTACGATACTGACAGATTTCAGTAAATTGATAAGTAAAGGGAAAAAAATGTATATCGTGTCTTTCCTTTCTCGATGATATTCCAGTATAATCACATAGTTGAAACAGAAAGTTATTTGTAGAATAATTCTAGTCAATAACTACAGAAGAGATGTTAGAATTAGAAAGTAATTTTTATAAGCCTAATTAAATAATAGGTCTATTCAATGATCATTAATAGATGTTGAAACTATATGTGTAAATTCACAAAAGTAATACTGACCTCTAATGAATGTACTGATTAATTTTATCATTACTAAAAATGGAATTAAGCACAAAGCATGCCTCATGTATGAAATGCACAAAACACTAAATTCATGCCTTTTACTGATTCATCCCTGACTACAGGAATATCGAGAGTAGGGAGTAAGAAACTGCTGGAGATAGGTCAGATGCTCATAAACAGTGAATTTTGCATTGGAAAAGGTTTTCCCTCTGTTGTAAAAAAGGAATTGAGCTAACGAGAGTTGAAAGTTTTCATTATTCCTTCTTATTTGTCTTACTTACATAAGGAAAAATTGGAACATTCATTTCATGTCATCAACTGGAGTTTATATATTCTTTGGCCCTATGGTTACAAAATGCAAAAGCGAATGAATTTATGTAAGTCACCAGCATATGTTTTATTTTAACTTTATCAACTTAATATTTATTTCTGCAATGCTTTGTTAAATTAGAGTTAGTCTTATACTAGATACTTGATTAACACTTATTAAATATAAGTGAGATCAGGAGTGGTTGCTCACACCCATAATCCCAGCATTTTGGGAGGCAAAGGCAGGTGGATCACCTGAAGTCAGGAGTTCGAGACCAACCTGGCCAACTTGTTGAAACCCTGTATCTATAAAAAATACAAAAATTAGCCACACCTGGTGGTGAACACCTGTAGTCTGAGCCACTTGGGAGGCTGAGATGAGAGAATTGTCTGAACCCAGGAAGCCGAGGTTGCAGTGGGCCAAGATCATGCCACTGCACTCCAGCCTGGGTGACAGAGTGAGACTCTGTTTCAAAATAATAATAATAATATATCTATATACATGAGGATAAGAAAATAATTTAAAATAAAGAATATAACCAGCTTTTTGAATACACTGATATAATATGCATGTTATATGCAGATTATTTGAATATGTACAATCAAAATGAAAAGATACATTAATTCAATAAAAACATACATTTTAGACTTTGATTGGTACTAGATAGTGCTTGGGAATATGTATGTAAAGGAAGATATGGTAAAGAGATGTTGCTTAATTTCCTTTTTTACTGGTCTTTTTTTTTTTTTTTTACATGATACAGTTGTAATTTTATTTGAATCATTTTTTGCATTAAAAATTATCCACATTCATTTGTTTTACTAAATATTATTCTTTTAAAATATTGCAGATCAATACTGTTCTGGACCACATGGATATGAATTGGATTTTTTTGAACACATTGTTTTTAGACCTGTAAATAAATAATGGCCTTTTGTTTCCTCTCTATATTACCTTTCAGGATGTGTTTACCATTAAACTTTTCCCAACTAATGTTCCATACTAATTCCTCTAGCATTCATGAACAGAGAATTATAAGGTCTAATTCTCTTGAAAGTCAGAGTTAAACAGTGAGTCACTGGGGATTGTAAGAACTTTTATTTGATTTTCCTCTAAACGTTAAATACGTTTTAAAGAAAACATTGATAAGCTAACAGGTAATATAAAAAGTAAGCCCTTTAATACAAAAGTTTAAAGAATAACCAGAAAAAATATATAATGAAGAATAAAGGTAAGTAGAAATTGCTGCCTATAGGATTGCTTTAAGCAACCACATAATTTATCATCTAAACTGATCATTTGAAAATGCACTATTAATAATTACATTGGAACAGTGCGTGACCTGTGTCTGTGCCAGCTAAAGTAGAATGTGTGATCACCCTAGAACTGCCTACTGAGGAATTTTCAATATACATTAATATAAAGGTAACAACTCAATTCTTATCTCTTTTCCTCAACAAGAAGAAGCAATAAGGGTATGAGGCTTAGTCTTCACATTCAAAACACTTTTTTAAAGTTGAATTCAGATTGCAAATAATAATTTTAAAAAAACAGAGGCTTTGAAAATCATTGGATAATTTATACGTTTACGTTTAACATGCATTTTTTAAAAAATGGTCATTTTGCTATATCTTTTTAAAGTCAGAAATGAAGTCTAAGAAATAAAACAAGCAGAGGTAAAGTCTTTCAGAGTAAGAAAAACTCTAAAATATTTTACTTATAAAACAGAAATAAAGTTTACTAAAATATTCTCTACATTATAAAAGTGATTTCATGATTTTTAATCTATTAAGCTAGTTTTAAAAATAAAACATAGGAAATAACCTTAATTATAATTTTGCATGTGACACAAAATAATAATGTATTTTGTAATTTTTGTTTCAAAATTCTGCTAGAAATATCATTATTTATTAATAATAGTGTGATTTTGAATTTTAAATACATTCCAAGTAGCTTTATTATGTTACCCAACTTTCTGTCACATTATTGCTCTTTAAAGAAGCAAAACAGGTGGGACTCAGTGGCTCACACCTGTAATCTCAGCACTTTGGGAGGCCGAGGTGGGCGAATCACCTGAGATCAGGAGTTCGAGACCAGCCTGACCAACATGGAGAAACCCTGTCTCTACTAAAAATATAAAAAAGAAAAGAAAAGAAAAAAAATAGCCAGGCATGGTGGTTCATGCCTATAATCCCAGCTACTCAGAAAGCTGAGGCAGGAGAATCCCTTGAACCCAGGAAGTGGAGGTTGTGGTGAGCCCAGATTGTGCCATTGCACTCCAGCCTGGGCAACAAGAGCGAAACTCCATCTCAAAATAAATAAATAAATAAAAATTACAAATAAATAAAAAAGCAAAATAATGCCCCTAAATAATGATTCTGCACTAGGCACTCACCCTTGAACTTGATGAAATTCCATATCAGTTACAATTTTAGCATAAAACTGCTCAAAAAGTTGATGATGATTTAATTAAGGGACTATTTACAAAGATATGGTCAAGTGCCAGCAAGAGCAGGAAACTTGCCACCTCTATGCATAAGAAGACAGGGGAGGAAGTGACTCCGGGCACCAACGGGTAATGGTTTTACCTCTGGGTAAGAGGTCTTTGGTAGAGGGATGCAGCAAATCCTCATTATGATGTCTCTGAGAGGCAATGTGGAATAAATTCCTACAAGTGATTCACATTAGGCAACTTCTATTATAAGTCAGGCATCAGGGTAACCCAGTTGATAGAGTCCACAAGGGTCAAAAAGCATAGTAGAGGAGGGTGGCAAGTATATTTGGAAAGGCAAATGAGAATATCCAGAACTCTCTACCTTTTTTGTTTCTCATCATTCATTATTCTCTTTTGTATATAAAATGTTTAGTCACCAGTACTATGTTGAATAGAAGTGTGACAGTGGCCATCCTTCTATTGTTCCAATTCTCAGGGGGAATGCTTTTGAATTTTCCCCATTCAGTATTATATTGTCTGTGCATTTGTCACAGATGGCTTCTGTTACATTGAGGTATGTCCCTTCTATGCTAATTTTACTGAGGGTTTTAATCATAAAGGGATGCTGCTGAATTCTGTCAAATGCTTTTTCTGCCTCTATTGAGATGATCATGTGATTTGCGGTTTGAATTCTGTTTATGTGGTGTATCACATTTATTGACTTTGCATACGTTAAACCATCTCTGCTTACCTGGTATGAAACACACTTGATCATGGTAGATTATCTTTTTGATATGCTGTTGGATTCAGTTAGCTAATATTTTGTTAAGAAATTATGCATTTTTGTTCATCAGGGATATTGGTATGTAGTTTCCTTTTATTGTCGTGTCCTTTTCTGATTTCGATATTAGAGTGATACTGTCTTCATAGAATGATTTAGGAAGGATTCCTTCTTTCTCTGTCTTGTGGAATAGCATCAATAGGATCTGTATGAATTCTTCCCTGAATATCTGATAGAATTCAGCTGTGAATCCATCTGGTCCTGGACTTTTTTGTTGTTGTCAGTGTTTCTTATTATCATTTCAATTTCACTACTTGTTATTGGTCTGTTCAGAGTCTCTGTTTCTTCCTGGTTTAATCTAAGGGGTTGTATATTTCAAGAATTGATCCGTCTGCTCCAGGTTTTCTAGTTTATACACGTGAATAGTAGCCTTGAAAGATTTTGTATTTCTGTGTTATTGGTTGTAATATTTCCCATTTTATATCTAATTCAGTGTACTTGGATCTTATCTCTTCATTTCTTGGTCCTAGCCAGAGCAATCCAACAAGACAAAGAAATAAAAGGCATTCATATCAGTAAAGAGGAAGTCAAACTGTCTCTGTTTGCTGATGATATGATCATATACCTAGAAAACCCCAAAGACTCCTCCAAAAAGCTCCTAAAACTGTTAAATGAATTCAGCAAAGTTTAAGGACACAAAATTAATGTACACTGCTATAAACCACCAGCAACCAAGCTGAGAATCAAATCAGCAATTCAATCCCTTTTATAATAGCTGCAAAAATAAAATAAAATACTTGGGAATATACCTAACCAAGGAAATGAAAGACCTCTACAAAGAAAAGTACAAAACACTGGCAAAAAAATAACAGATGCCACAAACTAATGGAAATACATCTCATGCTCATGGATGGATAGAACCAATATTGCCAAAATAACCATACTGCAAAAAAGCAATCTGCAAATTCAATGCAATTCCTATCAAATTACTGCCATCATTGTTTATAGAACTAGAAAAAAAAATCCTAAAATTCATATGGGACTTAAAAAGAGCCCACAAAGCCAAAGCAAGTCTAAGCAAAAATATCAAATATGGAGGTGTCACATTACCTGACTTCAAACTATACTATAAGGCCATAGTCATCAAAACAGCATGGTACTATTGTAAAAATAGGCATATAGACAAGTGGAACAGAATAGAGAACCCAGAAATAAAGTCAAATACTTACAGCCAACTTATCTTCAACAAAGCAAATAAAACAAAACAAAACATAAAGTGGGGAAATGACATCCTATTCATCAAATGGTTCTGGAATAATTGGCAAGCCACATTTAGGAGAATGGAACTAGATCCTCATTTCTCACCTCACAAAAAAATAAAATCAAGATGGAATAAGCACTTAAATCTAAGACCTGAAACCCTACAAATTCTAGAAGATTGCATCAGAAAACCATTCTAGATATTAGCTTAGTCGAAGACTTCGTGACCAAGTACCCAAAAGCAAATGCAACAAAACAAAGATAAATAGATGGAACTTAATTAAACTAAAAAGCTTCTGCACAGCAAAAGAAATAATCAGCAGAGTAAACAGTAAACCACAGAGTGGGAGAAAATCTTCACAATCTATACATCCAGCAAAGGACTAATATCCTGAATCTACAAGGCACTCAAAAAATCAGCAAGAATAAATAAACAATCCTATCCAAATTGGGCTATGGACATGAATAGACAACTCTCTAAAAAGATACACAAATGGCTAACAAACATATGAAAAAATGCTCAACATCACTAATGATCAGGGAAATACAAATCAAAACTACAATGCGATACCACCTGACTCGTGCAAGCATGGCCATAATAAAAAAATCAAAAAAATAATAGATCTTGGCATGAATGTGTTGAAAAGGGAACACTTTTGCACTGCTGCAGAAAATGTAAACTAGTACAGCCACTATGGAAAAGAATGTGGAGATTCCTTAAAGAACTAAAAGTAGAACTACCATTTGATCCCATAATCCCATTACTGGATATCTACCTGGAGGAAAATAAGTCATTATGTGAAAAAGATGCTGCAAATACATGTTTACAGCAGCACATTCACAACTCTAAAAAGAAGGAACCAGTACAAATGTCCATCCATCCACAAAAGGATAAATAAATTGTGGAACATACATATACTATGGAATACTATTCAGCCATAAAAAGGAACAAAATAATGGCATTTGCAGCAACCTGGATGGAATTGCAGACAATTATTCTAAGTGAAGAAACTCAGAAATGGAAATCCAGACATCTATCTTCTTATTCATAAGTGGGAGCTAAGCTATGAGGATGCAAAGGGATGAGAATAATACAATGGACTTTGGAGACTCAAAGAAAACTTTCATTTTTATGTGATCTGAATTCTTGGCAATTTTCATTTTAATGAATTGCTATAGCACCCTGGTGACCAGGACTATTAGAAAATGAAGTGCTAAGTGGTGCCCCAGTGAATCATCCTGAATTCCTTATACAAAATGCCTTGAGTTATTGTGTAGCAACAGTTAGGATCAATTACCTTGGCCAGTAAAGTAATCATCTTTTCTTCCTAAGGGTTCAATGGCATGAGAAACATAAAACGGCCAGGGAAGGGTACAACATATTCTAATTTAATATAACCATTCATTCATTTACTAAGTTAAGCATTTCTCCTTTGGGCACTAGGATCACTAAAATTAGCAGAAGCAGAGAATTAAAATTATTTAAATATGATACTTGGTATAACCATAGCGCTTTTATGAACCTACAGATTTTGGCTATGGAAAAGATGACACTCATACTGGCCACTTCTTCGAGATTTATATTGCATCCTGCATACAAACTATTCAATTTCAAGTAGTTTTTTTCTCCCCACATGGCACCACGTTTTATCAGGCTAGCTTATTGTTTTATCACACCAGCTGCTTGGGGTTGATTGTGTATTTTATAAGATTACTGAATTTTCTAGGCACATACCTATTGCTATTGCTGTGATATGAGTGTCTTAATTAGAGAAAATACTGTATAAATTACATATTAATAAGTGAATCCCTTTCTGGTGATTCACTTTTTTTAGGTATTTTTAACTTTGTTTTTATTTTAACTTTTATTTTAGAAACAAGGAGTAGTATATGTGTAAGTTTGTTACATAGGACTATTACA
Organism: Alouatta palliata; assembly: GCA_004027835.1. Taxonomy (NCBI): domain Eukaryota; kingdom Metazoa; phylum Chordata; class Mammalia; order Primates; family Atelidae; genus Alouatta; species Alouatta palliata. The sequence continues at coordinate 10,468 of PVKV010020649.1, forward strand.
TGATTCTGAGGTGTAGAGGTATGGATCTTGTCTGAGCCTAGTACCTGATAGGTAGTTTTTTAACCCATTCTTCCCCACCTACCCACCCTCCCCACCACCATACACACACACACACACTTTGCAGCAGCATGGATGGAGCTAGAGGTCATAATCTTTAGTGAATTAACACAGGAACATAAAACCAAATACTTTGGGTCTAGCTTGTGTTTAGCATATTATGTTCATGTGTGCTCAATGTTTAGCTCCCACATATCTCAATGTTAAGTGGGAGCTAAACGCTGAGTACACGTAGACATAATATGAGAATAATAGACACTGTGGGCTACTATAGGAATGATTCATTTTCTAAGTCAACAAACGATACTAGCAGAAGAACTGTGGAAGAAGAAAATTTATATCTTTAAAATGTACCTTTTTCTTGGACAATAAATTTCTTCATCTCAATCACGTTGGAAGAGATCCAATGTAATCTACTTGCCACCAAATGTCTTTTAGACCCGTCCAGGGGAAGTTTGCCTCTGCTCTGGGCTTAGATTTGATATCTTCTGTTGGTAACCTCAAGATTTATTAGAAAATAACCAAATCACGTTTAGTGAGAAAGAGTCATTTTTTTTTCTGATTCACTATATGATATCAAGACAATAAATTCTCTCTAGAACATCCTATGAAAGAAATCAGAATTGCCTTGCTCTGTGAGAAACTTAAACCATGCACGTATATGCAGAAATTGCATGTCTATGCAAAAACAAACTGCTTCTGCTTTTGTTTGTTTTGATTGAAAGTGTATGTAGGATTAATAATGCATGTCAGGTGTTAGGTACCATATCATTCTGCTCTAACAATAGTATCATGCGTAGAACTGCAACAGCAATTGGTATCTTACCTGAAAACCTTTATGCCAAACCATGGTCAGTCTGGCTTTGACACTGGTCAAACAAATGAGTTTAAGAAAGAATATTTTAAGAACCACCAACCTACATCTTTGCATATTTTATGCCCCAATTCCTGTAGTTCTCTGAGGAATATAATAGTGTTTTTGGTTTACTATCTTGGGGGAAGGGCAGTACAGCAGTTCTAATGGTTGGGGTGTGTCTGCATGTGTGTGTGTGTGTGTGTGTGTGTATTTTGCTTTAAGTTTTGAGATACATGTGCAGAACATGGAGGTTTGTTACATAGGTATATGTCTGTCATCGTGGTTTGTTGCACCTATCAACTCATCACCTAGGTTTTAAGCCCTGTAGGCACCACATACATTAGCTATTTGTCCTAATACTCTCTCTCCCCTTGCACGGTCCCCCACCTCAGGCTCCAGTGTGTGTTGTTCCCCTCCGTGTGTTCTCACTGTTCAGCTCCCACTTATGAGTGAGAATATGTGCTGTTGTGTTTTTTGTTCCTGTGTTAGTTTTCTGAGGATGATGGCTTCCAGCTTCATTTATGTCCCTGCAAAGGACATGATCTCATTCCTCTTTATGGCTGCATAGTATTCCATGGTATATATGTACCACATTTTCTTTATCCAGTCTATCAGTGATGGACATTTGGGTTGGTTCCATGTCTTTGCTATTGTGAATAGAGCTCTATTCACAAGTGTTTTTAGTTGGCTATTTGTACCAAAATAGTCTCCATTTCACAGATCAAGAAATTGAAGTGAAGACTCTCAGTTAATAATATTTATCACTACTATAAATTTGGAGGCTGGGAAAATAACCGGGAAAAGGTTATATAGTACCACAGTAACCTTTGTGAGATAGAACCAGGCCACAATCCTTATTTTTATCAACTTTAGATTTCCAGATTCAAAATATAAGAAGGATAAAATAGCTTCATTTAGTATATATAGTATCTAATATCTTCTGAATAATGAAGGCATTTCCTACACATTAGTACACAGATACTGTAGTAACCAAACATCACTTGAAAAGGCTTGGAAAAAAGGAATAGCTTTGTGGACATGTGACTGTACAGTAAGACAAGGCCCTGAGCTCAGAGGCCTCCTGTAACTAAGGCTCTGCTATTGCCATCTTGAAATGTTAGCAGTTTTATCATAGCACTTGTGTTTTGTGTTACATCTGATGAAACAATAGAGTATGCATGTGAAGGGAAGTTTTGCCTAATAGGTATACCCATCACTGACCCATCTTCACGTAGTTTTTGCAATGTCAGTAAGCACAGAACTCTGCGTGAGAGTTTAACGAGACTTAAAGTCAGTACTGGTTAAGTCTGCTAAGGCTGCAGTGGACAAAGCGGGCTCATTAACAACCCACTATGATCTCCTTTGAAAGAGGACTTGCTTCAAATGCAGAGGGAAAAGAAAAAAAAAATAACAATAGCGGTATAAGAAAAAAAAAATAACAAAGAAATCTTATCATTCTTTTTCACTCAAGTTATTATTCTGTATTAACCAACCATTCATGCTGAAAATATTGATACAGAAAGAGAACAATAAGACAACCATATTTTCTTTTTCTTTCAGACCTTTTCTACTCATCAGTAAGCCAAAGGTAGAGAGTGCTGCTAGATTGTGCACCTGTCAGGAAGTGAAATGAAAACAGTTACTTTCATGCTACTCCTGTGGTCATAACACAATACACATTCACATACAAGATTTAAAAAATTTACTCTAAATTTTGTGATTCTGTAAATTAATTCAACATCTTCAATTTGTATTTAAATTTAGCATTGAAAAATATGAAGACCAGCATTAAAATTTGCATGCTAATAATTTATCTTATTATTTTAAAATCTAGAATGACATTAATTGCATGGCAAAGAAAAACCCCATGACAAATTGAGAGCGATACTGTGTAAGAAAATATTTTGTATTTTACTACCTTTAAAGGCACTTTTTTCCTGCTTTTTGAACAAGAGGTTCCACACTTTATTTTTCTCTGGGGCCTAAAGAGAAATTCCATCTTTCTTATTGAAACCAGAAAACCCAATTCTATCACAACATTCCCCTGCCCTTAATATCTCCAGCCTACTGAAGAGATTTGGACGAATTCAGTGTTCTCTCTTTTCATAATGCATCTTTTATAGGCTTTGCGAAGAATAGGTAGTGATGCATGGCTAAATGACAGAACACTTTCTGAGTAATACAGTGTAAAGTGATTTGATTGTTGTGTAAACATCATAGAGTGTACTTACACAAAACTATTTGGTATAACCCCTTTCTCCTAGGTTATAAATCTGTACAGCATGTTATTGTACTGTAGGCAATTGTAGCAGAATGATAAGCATTTGTGTACCTAAATACAGAAGAGGTATAGTAAAAATAGGATATTATAATCTTCTGTGGCCACTGTCATATATGTAATCCATCCTTCACTGAAATGTTATGTGCCACATGATCGTAATTGGGAATTATCTGATTAGATTTCACATAATAATAAATTCCATTATTTCCAATTCTCTAGTCTTTGGATCGCTTCAGCAACATGCCCAAAGAATTTAGAGATCAAAACCTCATTGACTGTATGTCATCATGTTGTGTGTGAGTCAGGGCTTCCATTAACACTATTATCAAAACAACATGTTCAATCATGAATTCTGACATTCATATTAATAAATTTAGTCTAACCAAGTTAATATTTCAGTTTTTCTTGTTCTATAACTTTTGAAATCCACACATATACTCTTCATATTTCTGTTAATACCAACTGGCAACCCGTTCTTGTCTACGCTAATTTGTTCACAGAGTTGTCTTAGAGCCACTATTTCAAGATCTCTCTCTTCCTATAGAGTTCAGAAGAATGGAGGTGGGAATTAGAAAGGGGAATTCCAAGGATAATGGTGTCTCACTGTGAAGCAAATGGTAGTTATTAAAAGACTTTTGTGCAGAGAAAAGACTGACTGACCTTTTCATTGGGAAGGGAGGCTGATACTGCCAGCAAAAAGCCTCCAGGAGGCTTTGTGGCTCAATTATATATCTTGCTTCAGTTTGCCGAAATGTACTCATCCCATGTCTCAGGCTTTGACTTCTTCCCCAGGTCTTTTCATAACTTAATATAATAGATCTAGCCATAATATATAGTTATTTAGTATGCCTCTATTCAACCTTTAGAATCAGGATCCAAGAAGGCTTGATTCTGAATTTTCTCCCTCTCAACCATAGAAAAGAGATTCTATCAAAGCTGCTATAGAGGCTTTCTGATTTTATACCAGTGTGAATTGTGACTTTTAGGTCTATATTTTGACCTTTTTCTTTCAAAAACTCTCAAAATTAGCCTCACAAGTCACTATCTTTGTAATTAACCATGATGCCATCTTACATCATAGATTACCAGTTCTCATCTCCCTTTACAAGTAACTTAACTATTCACTCCACGAGTATGTTAAAAACGGAATTTCAGAATTGCATTTGGAAAGTCTGGCAACTCCTAGTACCAGTAAAATTTTGAGTATGAAAGAGATAGTACACACTGTATAAATTATACACATACTGTGTAAATTAAAGAGTAGCAAAAAAGACAAATAGACTAAAAATATCTGATTATTTCAAAAGACAAATGAAAAAGGCAAATAAATTTGCAAGGACAGAAAGAACATTAGAGAACAATTATTAAAACGATAAAATTAAAGTACTTTAGATAAGAGATACACAATTACAAGTTGTATATTTCTTCTCTAAAACGAGTAAGATTTTGATTTTTTTTTTAATTTTAGATTATTTGCATTATATATTTATCATTTGAGCATCTATAATCTGAAAACTTGAAATAAATCCAAATGCTCATTGGTGCATTATGTCATGTTGCTGCTCCAAAAAGCTTTGGATTTTGGAATATTTTGGATTTCAGAATTTTTGATTAGGGATACTCAACCAGTATATAACGGTAAGTGGATAGTCCAAGTAAAAGTCAAAATTGCCTTCTGATGTCTTCTGTCTGCTTTTAAATGAGGTTATTTATTTTTTGCTTGTTTTATTATTCAAGTTTTTTATAGATTCTGGGTATTAGACCTTTGCTGGTTATACAGTTTGCATATATTTTCTTCAATTCTGTAAGTTGTCTCTTTACTCTGTTGGTAGTTTCTTTTGCTGTGCAAAAGCTCTTTGACTTAATTATGTCTCACTTGTCAATTTTTATTTCCCTTGCAATCGCTTTTGAGCACTTAGTTATAAATTCTTTCCCAAGGCTGATTTCCAGAATGGTGATTACTAAGTTTCGTTCTAGGATTCTTACTGTCTGAGGTCTTACTTTTAAATATTTAATTCATCTTGAGTTAATTTGTGTATTTAGTGAAAGGTACTAGTTCAGTTTTACTCTTCTCCCTATGACTAGCCAGCTGTTCCAGCACCATTTATTGAATAAAGAGTCTTTCCCCACTGCTTATTTTGGTCAACTTCATAGATCACATATTTGTAGGTGTGTGACTTTATATCTGGATTCTCTATTGTGTTCCATTAGTCTCTGTGTATGTTTTTGTACCAGAACCATGCTGTTTCGATTACTGTATCCTTAGAGTGTAGTTTGATGTCAGTTAATGTGATACCTCCAGCTTCGTTCTTTTTGCTTAGAATTACTTTGGCAATTCATATGAATTTTAGAATAGTTTTTTTTTTTAATTTTGTGAAAAATGACAGTGGTGATTTGATAGGAATAGTACTCTGGAAATAAGACATACAAGTGGCCAACAATCATTTTAAAAAACACTCAACATCACTAATTATCAGAGAAACACAAATCAAAACCACAATGAGGTACCATCTCACACCAGTCAGAATGGTTATTATTAAAAAGTCAAAAAACAACAGATGCTGGTAAAGCTGCAGAGAGAAGGGAATGCTTATACATTGTTGGTGAGAAGTAAATTCGATCAGCCACTATGTAAAACATTTTGGACATTTCTCAAAGAACTAAAAACAGAGCTACCATTTGGCCCAGCAATTGTGTTACTGGATGTACATCCAAAAGAAGATAAATGGTTCTACCAAAAAGACACATTTGTGTATCTATCATAGCACTATTCACAATAACAAAGACATGGAAGCAACCTAGGTGCTCATCAACAGTGTATTGGCTAATGAAAATGTGGTACATATATATAATGGAATACTAGGCAGCTGTAAAAATTGAAATCATGAACTTTGCAGCAACATGGATGTGCCTGCAGACCATTATCTTAAGTGAATTAACACAGGAAAAGAAATCCAAATACTATCAGATTTTCACTTATAAGTTGGGGCCAAACATTGTGTACTCATGAACATAAAAATGACCACAGTAGACAACGGGAGCTATTAGGGGAGGAAAGTGGGGACCAAGTGTTGAAAAACAAACTTTTGGGTATTATGCTTACTACCCTGGTGACAGAATCTTTTGTATTCCAAAACCCAGCATTACAAAAGATACCCATGTAACAAATCTGTACATGTATCCCTTGAATCTAAAAGTTGAGATTATTTTTTAAAAAGTTAAAATTGTATAAAATTAACAACAAAAAGAGATTTCAAATGATGAACTTAACTGTATACTCTCTACTTTTCAAAATTATATTCACTAAAATATTTGATATTGACAAATTTAATTTCTGTTCAGATATTCATAAGTTCTATAAATTCCAAAGTATATTTCTAAGTATATATTAAAATTGTTTAAATCGTCATACTTTATTATAAAATATATTTAAATAATTAAATTTTGACTTTTCTCTAAGTATATATATAATTAGGTAATTTACCATGTAACTATGTAGCAGAAAACATGAAGAAAAACCTTTATTAAGATTGACAAAGAAGTTGAGTTTACATTATGGAAATTTTTTTTTTTTTTTTACTTTAAGCTCTGGGGTGCATGTGCACATCCTGCAGGATTGTTGCATAGGTACACACATGCCATAGTCGTTGCTGTCTCCAACCCCCCGTTGCCTACACAGGCATTTCTCCCAGTGTTATCCCTCCCCAACCTCCCTGCCCCCTGCTGTCCCTCCCCTCTCCTGCCACCTGCCCCCACACCTACCCCCATGTGTGATGTTCCCCTCCTTGTGCCCATGTGTTCTCATTGTTCATCACCTACCTATGAGTGAAAACATGCAGCGTTTGGTTTTCTGTTCTTGTGTCGGTTTGCTGAGAATGATGGTTTCCAGATTCATCCATGTCCCTACAAAGGATAAGAACTCATTCTTTTGTTATGGCTGCATGGTATTCCATGCTGTATATGTACCACATTTTCTTTGTCCAGTCTATCATTGATGGGCATTTGGCTTGGTTCCAAATCTTTGCTATTGTAAATAGTGCCACAGTGAATATACCTGTGCATGTTTCTTTATAATAGAATGATTTATAATTCATTGGGTGTATAACCAGTACTGGGATTGCTGGGTCAAATGGTATTTCTATTTCTAGGTCCTTGAGGAATCGCCACACTGTTTTCCACAATAATTGAATTAATTTACACTCCCACCAACAGTGTAAAAGTGTTCCTATTTCTCCACATCCTCTCCAGCATCTGTTGTCTCCAGATTTTTTGATGATTGCCATTCTAACTGGCATGAGATGGTATCTCAATGTGGTTTTTATTTGCATTTCTCTAACGACCAATGATGATGAACATCTTTTCATGTGTTTTTTGGCCTCATAAATGTCTTCTTTCAAAAAATGTCTGTTCATATTATTTGCCCACTTTTGAATGGGCTTGTTTGTTTTCTTCTTGTAAATCTGCTTTAGTTCTTTGTAGATTCTGGATATTAGCCCTTTGTCAGATGGGTAGCTTGCAAAAATTTTTTCCCATTCTGTTGGTTGCCAGTTAACTCTACTGATTGTTTCTTCTGCTGTGCAGAAACCCTTGAGTTTAATTAGGTTCAATTTCTATTTTGGCTTTTGTTACCATTGCTTTGGGTGTTTTAGTCATGAAGTCCTTGCCTACACCTGTGTCCTGAATGGTATTGCCTAGGTTTTCTTCTACAGTTTTTATGGTGTTCTTATGTTTAAATCTTTGATCCATATGGAGTTAATTTTAGTATAAGGTGTAAGGAAGGGATCCAGTTTCAGCTTTCTGCTTATGGATAGCCAGTTTTCCCAAAACCACTCATTAAACAGAGAATCCTTTCCCCATTCCTTGTTTTTGTCAGGTTTGTCAAAAATTAGATGGTTGTAGATGTGTGGCATTACTTCTGAGGTCTCTGTTCCGTTCCATTGGTCTATATCTCTGTTTTGGTACCAGTACCATACTGTTTTGATAAATGTAGCCTTGTAGTATAGTTTAACATCAGGTAGTATAATGCATCCAGCTTTGTTCTTTTTGCTTAGAATTGTCTTGGCTATGGGGACTCTCATTTGGTTCCATATAAAGTTAAAGGGTTTTTTCCAGTTCTTTGAAGAAGGTCAATGATAGCTCAAGACATTGATTCTTCCTAACTATAAGCATGGGATGTTTTTCTATCTGTTTGTGTCCTCTCTTATTTCCTTGAGCAGTGGTTTGTAAGTCTCCTTGAAGAGGTCCTTCACATCCTTTGTTAGCTCTATTCCTAGGTATTTGATTCTCTTTGTAGCAATTGTGAATGGGAGCTCACTCTTGATTTGGCTCTCGGTTTGTTATTGGTGTATAGGAATGCTTATCATTTCTTCACATTGATTTTGTATCCTGAGACTTTGCTGAAGTTGCTTATCAGTTTCAGGAGATTTAGGGCTGAGATGATGGGGTCTTATAAATACATAATCATGTCATCTGCAAATAAAGGCAATTTGACTTCCTCCTTTCCTAGTTGAATACCTTTATTTCTTTTTCTTGCCTGATTGCTCTGGCTAGAACTTCCAATACTATATTGAATAGGAGTGGTGAGAGAGAGCATCCTTGTCTATTGTCAGATTTCAAAGAGAATGCTTCCAGTTTTGGCTGTGGGTTTGCCATAAATAGTTTCTATTATTTTAAGATATGTTCCATTGATACCTAGTTTTTCAAGAGTTTTTAGCATAAAGTGCTGTTGAATTTTGTCAGATGCCTTCTCTGCATCTATTGAGATGATCAGGTGATTTTTGTCTTTGGTTCTGTTTATGTGGTGGATTATGTTTATAGAATTGCATATGTTGAACCAGCCTTTTATCCCTGGGATGAAGCCTACTTGATCATGATGAATAAGCTCTTTGATGTGCTGTTGCAATTGGTTTGCCAGTATTTCACTGAAGATATTTGCACTGATGTTCATCATGGAGATTGGCCTGAAGTTTTCTTTTTCAGTTTTGTTTCTGCCAGATTTTGGTATCAGGATGATGTTGGTCTCATAAAATGAGTTAGGGAGGATTCCCTCTTTTTGTATTGTTTGGAATACTCTCAGAATAAATGGTACCAGCTCCTCTTTGTATGTCTGGTAGAATTCGACTGTGAACTCATCTGGACCTGGACTTTTTTTGGTTGGTAGGCTATTAATTGCTGCCTCAACTTCACACCTTGTTGTTGGTCTATTGAGGGTTTCAACATCTTCCTGGTTTAGGCTTTGGAGGGTGCAGATATCCAGGAATTTGTCTGTTTCTTCCAGGTTTACTGGTTTGTGTGCATAGAGTTGTTTGTAGTAATCTCTGATGGTAATTTGTATTTCTGTGGAATCAGTGGTGATATCCCCTTTATCATTTTTTATTGCATCTATTTGATTCTTCTCTCTTTTCTTTTATATTAATCTGGCTAGCAGTCTGTCTATTTTGTTGATCTTTTCAAAAAACCAGGTCCTGTGTTTATTTTATTTTATTTTATTTTATTTTTTGTGAAGGGTTTTTTTTGTCTCTATCTCCTTCTGCTCTGCTCTGATCTTAGCTATTTCTTGTCAACTGATAGCTTTTGGGTTTTTTTTTTGTTTTTTTTTTTTTTTTATCTTGCTCCTCCTGCTCTTTCAATTTTGATGATAGGATGTTGATTTTAGATTTTTCTTCACTACTCTTGTGGGCATTTATTGGTTTAAATTTCCCTCTAGACACTGCTTTAAATGTGTCCCAGAGATTCTGGTACATTGTGTCTTTGTTCTCGTTGGTTTCGAAGAGCGTCTTTATTTCTGCCTTCATTTCCAGTCAACATTCAGGAGCCAGTTGTTCAGTCTCCATGAAGTTGTGCAGTTGTGAGTTAGTTTCTTAATCCTGAGTTCTAATTTGATTGCACTATGGTCTGAGAGACTGTTTGTTACAATTTCTTTTCTTCTGCATTTGCTGAGGAGTGATTTACTTCTAATTATGTGGTCAGTTTTAGAGTAAGTGCGATGTGGTGCTGAAAATAATGTATATTTTGTGGATTTGGGGTGGAGAGTTCTGTAAATGTCTATTAGGTCCACTTGATCCAGATCTGAGTTCAAGTCCTGGATATCCTTGTTAATTTTCTGTCTCGTTGATCTGTCTAACATTGACAGTGGAGCGTTAGTCTCCCATTATTATCATGTGGGAGTCTAACTCTGTAGGTCATTAAGAACTTGCTTTATGTATCTGGGTGCTCCTATACTGGGTGTATATATATTTAGGATCATTAGCTCTTGTTGCATTGATCCTGTTACCATTATGTAATGCCCTTCTTTGTCTTTTTTGATATCTGTTGGTTTAAAGTCCATTTTATCAGAGACTAGGACTGCAACTCCTGCTTTTTTTCACTCTCCATTTGCTTGGTAAATCTTCCACTATCCCTTTATTTTGAGCCTATGTGTGTCCTTGCACATGAGATGGGTTTTCTGAATACAGCACACCGATCAGTTTTGACATTTTATCCTATTTGCCAGTCTGTGTCTTTTGACTGGGGCATTTAGCCCATTTACATTTAAGGTTAATATTGTTATGTGTGAATTTGATCCTGCCATTTTGATGCTAGCTGGTTGTTTTGCCTGTTAGTTGACACAGTTTCTTCATTGTGTCAATGGTCTTTGTCATTTGGTATGTTTTTGGAGTGGCTGGTACTGGTTGTTCCTTTCTATGTTTAGTGCCTCTTTCAGAAGCTCTTGTAGGGCAGGCCTCGTGGTGACAAAATCTCTCAGGAATTACTTGTCCATAAAGGATTTAACTTTCCTTTGCCTATGAAGTTTGGTTTTGCTGGATATGAAATTCTAGCTTCAAATTTCTTTTCTTTAAGGATGTTGAATATTGGCCCCCATTCTCTTCTGGCTTGTAGGGTTTCTGCTGAGAGATCCTCTGTGAATCTGATGGGCTTCCCTTTGTACATAACCTGACCTTTCTCTCTGGCTGCCCTGCACTTTTTCCTTCATTTCAACCCTGGTAAATCTGATGATTATGTGCCTTGGGGTTGCTCTTCTTGAGGAATATCTTTGTGGTGTTCTCTGTGTTTCCTGGACTTGAATGTTGGCCTGCCTTGATAGGTTGGTGAGGTTCTCCTGGAAAATATCCTGAAGAGTATTTTCCAGCTTGGATCAGCTTGGATTCATTCTCTCTGTCACATTCAGGAACACCTCTCAAAGGTAGATTAGGTCTTTTCACATAATCCCATATTTTTTGGAGGCTTTGTTCATTTCTTTTCACTCTTTTTTCTCTAATCTTGCCTTCTCATTTTATTTCATTGAGTTGATCTTTAATCTCTTATGTCCTTTCTTCTGCTTGGTTGATTCAGTTAATCAAACTTGTGTATGATTCGCGAAGTTCTCGTGCTGCATTTTTCAGCTCCATCAAGTCATTTATATTCTTCTCTAAGCTGTTTATTCTAGTCAGCATTTCATCTAACCTTCTTTTCAAGGTTTTTAGTTTCTTTTCATTGGGTTAGCACATATTCTTTTAGCTCAGAGAAGTTTGTTATTACCCACCTTCTGAAGCCTGTTTCTGTCAGTTCAACAGACTCATTCTCCATCCAGCTTTGTTCCCTTGCTGGTGAGGAGTTGTGATCTCTTGGAGGAGGAGAGGCGTTCTGGATTTTGGTGTTTTCATCCTTTTTGCACTGGTTTCTTCCCATCTTTGTTGATTTATCTACCTGTGGTCTTTGTAGTTGGTAACTTTCAGGTGGGGTCTCTGAGTGAACATTCTTTTTGTTGATGTTGAAGCTATTTCTTTCTGTTTTTTAGTTTTCCTTCTAACAGTTAGTCCCGTCTGCTGCAGGACTGCTGGAGGTCCACTCCAGACCCTGCTTGCCTGAGGATCACCTGCAGTGGCTGCAGAACAGTAAGGGTTGCTACCAGTATCTTCTTCTGTTATCTTTGTCCCAGAAGGGTACCCACCAGATGTCAGTCTGAGCTCTCCTTTATGAGGTGTCTCTTTGGATATACAGGGGTCAGGGAGCTGCTTGAGGAGACAGTCTGTCCCTTATCAGAGCTGAAGTGCTGTGCTGGGAGCTCTGTTCTGTTCAGAGCTGCTGAGAAGGTAAAGTAATGGCGGACTGCCTCAGTAATAGTGGACACCCTTCCCTCCACTGAGCTGGATCCAGCTCAGTTGCTGCAAAACTGTCCTGGGTCCAGCTGCACTTGCTGCAAAACTCCCAATCCAGAGCATTTCAGATTGCTGCTCTTTGTCGGGGTGGGACCCGCTAAGCCAAATCACCTGGTTCCGTTCTTTCAGCCCCCTGTTTTTCAGTTGAATGGGTGGCTCCATCTCCCAGGCCTTCTAGGCACCAGTTTAAATGGCCGCACGGATTTGTGTGAGTTTTTGTGTGGGAATCCACGGTGCCGGCTGAAACAGCTGTGCTGTAAACTTGTGGTGCTCTTCGGCCTGGGAATCTTCTGGTCTGTGGGCGGTAAAAACTCATTTGGAAATGCGGTGATTACTCACCCTCTTCATTGCTGTCACTGGGAACTGCAATCCAGAGCTGTTCCTATTTGGCCATCTTGCCAATGCCCATCTCTCTCTCTTTTTCTCTCTCTTTTATTTGAAAGTTCCTGATACTATGCCTTCTTCCTCTGTAATATGCTATTGAGTATAACACACTTAATAAAATCAGGAAATTAACATTTTTATGGTATTATTGTCTAAAGGCATTTTTTCAAGTTTTGGCAATTGTCCCAATAATGCAATTTATAGAAAAAGAAAATTTTGAATCATGCATTGCATTCAGTTTTTATGTCTCTTTGGTTTCTTTACTTTTGGATATTATCTTTTGCTTTGGGAGAACAGTTCAATGACTGTGCATAAAATGCACCTCAATTTGAGTTGTCTGATGTTTCCAGATTCAGATTGTGAATATTTTGTCAGGAACACCACAGAAATGATGTGTTATTTTCAGTGCCTCATGTCAGTTAGCATGTCAAGATGTCTCATTACTGTTTATGTTAGCATGAGCACATTTTAAAGTTGCTTCTGTCTGGGTTTTCCATTGTCTTTTGAGAAGTTACATTGAGACAATATAAATACCTTTGAATTTTCAAAATTTCACTGACTACTTTCAGTATGCCCTATGAGTTTTGCTTGCATTACTTTTGATACTGATATTGCCAATGGTTTTTCTGTTTTTATTTATTGGTCCTTTATAAGAAAGGGCTTTACACACACACACACACACACACACACACACACGCTCAGAGGCACACACAAAATATATTTGAATATATAAATTATATATTATGTGAAATATATTTGAAATATAATTTATTCAAAATGGTATGAGAGGTTAATTAATTCAAGAGGTTATAGTACTTTACTACCCTTATTTAATTTCAGGGTGAATTGCACTATGTCTGCCATTGAGCTCCTTCATGTTGGTTTCTATGTCCTCTTCATGTCTCGCTATTTTTTAGTATTTAATATGTTTTTACATTCGAAATAACAATATTTTTCAGGTACTACTTGTAATTTTCCTGCCACAGCCTGAAATCAGGCATTTCTCAAAGACTCCTAAGTCCTAGAGAGATTATATTTAGAAGCCCTGATCTGGCTCTAAGATAGATGGTACTTAGAGCCCTGATCTGGCTCTAAGTATGTTATTGCTATTTGATTGTAATTGCTTCTATAACCCCTCAGAAGACACAACCAGGACTTAAGATCTCATGGACTGTTTTATTGGTTTTAACCTTTATTTTAGGTTTGGGAGTACATATGAGAATTTTTTACGTAAATAAACTCATGTCACAGAAATTTGTTGTATATATTATTTCATCACCCAGGTATCAAGCCCATTACCCAATTGTTATTTTTTCTGCTCCTCTCCCTCCTCCCATTATCTACTCTCAAGTAGACCCCAGTGTCTGCTGTTTCCTTGTTTTCATAAGTTCTTATCATTTAGCTCACACTTGTAAGTGAGAACAGGTGGTATTTGGTATTTTGTCCCTGTGTTAGTTTGTTAAAGATAGTAGCCTCCAGCTCCATCTATATTCCTACAAAAGACATCATCTCATTTTTATGACTGCATAATATTTCATAGTGTATATGGAACCACATTTTATGTATCCAATCTGTCATTGATAGGCATTAAAAATTGATGACATAATTGGACTTTTAAAAAATCTTCAATTATATATTGGATTTTCTTTATGGTGTTTTCATATCCACCACTTTCTCTAGAGACCTTTTACTTTTTTATTTCATTTCAAATTTTTGTGTCAATATTCCTGCTTTTCTTGAATGCCCTTTTATATATTATCATTTCAACCTTTTCTTCCATGAATATGTCATCTTTATTTCTGATGTACATTAGATACAGCAGGACCTGAAGGTATGTTTCCAAAGGCTTAGAACATGATTTTTTCAAGAATGATGAAGGATGAATTCTTTAAACCTAGGTGTTGTCACACATAGTTAAACATTTACACAGTCTACTTAAAGAAAAGCAATTAAAAAATTAGCCACTTTTATAGATTCAATAATAAAAATGTATTGAGGTCCTCCCATCCCTGTGAATGTGGCTTTTCTTGTTTCGAAACAAGTGCTTTGCAGATGATCAAGCTGAAATGAGTTCATTATGATGGATCCTAATCTAATGTAATTGGTCTGTTGGGGGGGAATAGGGGAGGGACAGCGGGGGGTGGGGAGTTGGGGAGAGATAGCATGGGGAGAAATGTCAGATATAGGTGATGGGGAGGAAGGCAGCAAATCACAATACCATGTGTGTATCTATGCAACAATTTTGCATGTTCTTCACATGTACCCCAAAACCTAAAATGCAATTAAAAAAATGGGACATTTCAGCATAAAGAGAGACACACATACATACCCCACTATGTGAAAGTAAAGGCAGCAATCAAAATGGTATATGTACATATAAGTCCAGGAACACGAAAGAGTACCAGAAAACTACTAGAAGCTAGGAAAAAAGTGTGGAGCAGATTCTCCCACACAGCACGTGGACTCAACCCTGCTGGCTACCTAGATCTCAGACTTCTAGCTTCCAGACTGAGATAACCACTTTCTGTTGTTTTAAGCACTGAATGTTTGATACTTCATTACATATGCCTAGTAAATTCACGTACCCACATAAGTAGGATGTTATCAAATTTCCACATTCTATTCCATATTCACGTAGGTCATAAATATTGTTAACTTTTCTCTTTCTATTTAATTTGTTTGAGAGGGTGGAAAAAATGTGATATAATTCATTATATACTAAATAATCCAGATATGTAAAATATCAAGCATCAATACCAAGCATTAGCATCAAAACAGAGTGCATGATAAACTAAGAGATTAAAAAGTAGGACATCATAGGAAAATAGAATATATTGTACTTAGATAAAACTATCCATCTCAGAATTGAGCAATTTTTATTAAGTAAAGAAGAAATGTTTTAATGACATAATGTAAATGCTTATCTTACTACTGAGAAAAACTTGACAGGCAAAGCATTTAGAGAGAAGTACACAATTCCATTATTTTGAAGGTAAGTGCCTCTACATTTATTTTGGAATTCAATTTGGTTTAATTAAACAAAAGTACTCTCTCGGCTCTTTGAGTATACAGGTGGGAATCAATGAAAGTTGTTTATCATTGGGTTCAACTTATAAAATTTCTGTGGTGAGGTTGTTTCTATATTTTAAAAATGAACACTAAAAGTAGAAATCGCTGTAGAGTAAATAAAGGAAATAAAATGCACTTTAATTCCTAGAGAATTTTATTCCTATTATAGTATTTTTCTCATTTTTATTAAAATATAACACCTTGCATAATTTAAAGAAAAAGCTTTATGTTGAAAATAATGTATCTTAAATTCACATATAAAAACTAACTTTTTAAAATTTGTTGATATATCAGAAATCTTAAAGCACCAGTACATTTGCTGAAAGACTACCAAATAATACATTTTGAAAAAGAGCTAATAAATATATTTGCCGAATTTTCTCAACATGAATGTTAGTTATTTCACCTTGGTGAAAATAATGCTTAGAAGTTTCTAATATTTTTATAAGAAAGTTAATCTAAAGCTATTAAGCCATTTTATACCACCTTTATAGGAATATTATAGTAATGTGTAAAGTGGCATATATAAATTATTTCTTTAACTGTCAAGTGGTAAATGAAAATGGGTCATAATATTATTGTAGTTAAACCAAACGACCTCATTAAAACTCTCTCTAAAATGTAATCTATGAACAAGTTTTTTTGATACTTTCTGGGAACTAAATGATTTCTTCAGTATCAAATACAGTACTTCTCAACTTGTAATGTGGTTACATCCTGATAAACTCATTGTAAGTTGAAAATACCATAAGTCAAAAGTACATTTAACGCTGGCAACGCAGCAGACAGTCCTAGACTTACAATGATTTCACTTATAATTTACTGGCTTTAGGGTCATGAAAAAGCAGTAGGCATTTAGTAGAAATTGTGACCCCATTGTAACTCATAAGAAGCTTAGGGACTTACAATAAGGGTTACATCCCAATAAACACACTGTCAAGTCAAAAACTGTAAGTTGAAACATGGTAATCTGAGGACCAGCTATACACCTGCTCTTAGGCCTTGCTGTGGTCTGAATGTCTCCTCCAAACATTATGTTGAAATTTATTTGCCATTTTAACAAAATTAAGAGCTGGGACCATTAAGAGGTTGTTAGACCATAAGGGCTCCACATAAATGGATTAATGCCATTATTATGGGGGTGGGTTTCTTTTTGTGGTGGTGAATTAGTTTTAAAAGGGTCAGTCTGGTCCTTATTCTCTCTCTCTCTCTCTCTCACCATCTCACCTTCTGCCACAAATGATGCAACAAGAAGGACCTCGGCAGATACCAGCCCCTTGATCTTGGATTTCTCGTCTCCTATAACCATGAGCCAATATATTTTTGTTCGTTAAAAATAATCCAGTCTCAGGTATTCTGTTATAGCAATACAAAACTGACTACGAAGGAAATTTGTACTGAGAAGTAAGGCTGCTGCTGTAACAAATACTTGAAAATGTGAAAGCAACTTCTGAACTGAATAATAGGTGAAGGCTAGAAGAATTTGGAGTAGCAGGCCAGCCAAAGACTGGATTGCCAGAAACAAAACATTGAGGAGATTTTGGTGATAGCTCAGAAGAAGAAAGCTATAGAGAAAGTCTCAAACTTCTTAGAGATTACTTAAGCGATCATGATTAGAATGTTGGTAGATATATGGGCAGGAAGAGTCATTCTGATGAGGTATCAGATGGAAAAGAAAAATGGCTTGTTGGAAACTAGAGTGAAATTCATCTGATTATGAAATGGCAAGGAATTTGGCTAAATCGTGCCCATACCCTAGGGTTTTATGGAAAACAGAATTTGAAAGCCATGAGCTAGTATATCTGGCAAAAGAAAAATCTAAGCAACAAAGTATTCAGGGTGCAGCCGTGGCTTCTTTTAGCCAATTACAGTAAAATGCAAGAAAAATGTTAAAGATGAAATTTATAATTAAAAGGGAAGCAGAATGGAAAGATTTAGAAATTTCTCAGCCTGACCATGTAAAGAATGAGAAAGCATGTTTGGGAGAAAATAATAAGGGTGTAGCCAAGTGATCAGTTGCTAGAGTATAGTATGAATAATATGAGGACATATTTAATTCATCAAGACAATGGAAGAATGACCTGAAAGTCATTTTAGGATCTTCAAGGTAAGCTAAGGTCTGTCGGGTAAGGTTTCTAGAGAGGTGCTTGTAAGATCTCAGCCTTCACTGCTCCACCACTTCTCTGCTCCCTGCCTCCTGGCACAGTGCTCCTCTGCCATTCCAATCTTGGCTTGAACCAGCCAAGGTGCAGTTCAGGCTGCCACTCGAGTAAGTACAATTCATAGATCTTGGAAGCATCCACATAGTGATAATTCTGCAGACTTACGGTATACAAGAGCTATGGAGGCATGGCTTTCTCTACCTAGATTTCAAAGGATGTTGTGGACAGCATTGGGGCCCAGCAGAAACTTATTGGAAGGGTAGAGAGGCCACAGAGTTCATAGGAGGGTAATGCCTAATGGAGCTATGGAAGCAGGCCTGCCTCCGAGACCCCACAACTGTAGAGCTACCAGTGTGCAACTCCAGTTTGGGAGAACTATAGGCTGAAACTCCTATCCATGACAGCTGCTGCATTAGCTAAGCTCAGCAAAGGAATGGGGCTGCCTGAAGGCTTGGGGGCCCAACCCACCCAACCTCTGCCCCAATACCTGAAAGCAAAACATTAAGTCTAGGAAGATTATTCAGGAACATTAATATTTGCTGTTGTTTTCTCTGTTGGATTTGGATTTTGGACTTAGTCAGGATTTTTTTTTCCTGTGGCTCTTGTTGGAATGAGAGTATCTATCCTGTGTCTGTACAAACATTGTGTTTTTGAAGTAAATAGCTTGTTTCATTTTACAGACCCATAGCTGAAGGGAGAGTTGCCTCAGGATGTACTGTGCTTTGAGTTCATCTATATCTGATTTAGATGATACTCTGGACTCTGAGGTTTTCAGTTGATGCTAGAATGAACTAAGACTTCTGGGCCTACTGCAATGGAATGAAAGTATATTGTATTTGAGAAGGACATGAGTTTTGGAGGGGCAGGACAAAATAATACGGTTTCAATGTCACCTCCAAAATTTACGTCAAAATTTAATTCCGGTTGTAACGGTGTTAAGAGATGGGACTGTTAAGAGGTGATTAGGCACGAGAGCTCTGTCTTCATAATGAATTAATATTTTTATGACAAGAGTGGGTTCACTTTATACAAGAGTGATTTCAGCCCTCACTCTCTTTTGCCTTCTCTCATCCTCTACCATAAGATGACTTAGCAGGAAGGCCTTCTTTCTTGATGCCAACATTTGATGTTAAACTTTCCAGCCTCCAGAACTCTAAGAAAACAAGTATCTGTTCTTTATAAATTGTATAGCCTCTGGTATTCTGTTATAGTGGCACAAAACAGGTAAGACAGGACTTGTGCCTCCATATTTTCTATTTTCTTACTCTCAAATAAGCTCCTTCTTTTTAGTTACTTGTCAGATATGTCTTATTTAATTGGTTTGATGCTTAAGTTTTACTTTTTAAAAAACTTTTCTGATTTCCTCCATTCCTATATCCACAAGAAGAGCAATCTACTCAATATTCTGAGTGCCTGTTATATTCTGCTTATACCCTATTTGTAATATTTGTGTTGTGACCATCTACAGACATATCTTCTTCCATCATAAATGTATTTTCAGTGTAAGGAATTTTATCCAGATTGTCTTCTATTCTTAAAATGCATCATAGTGCTTGGTGCATGAGTCTGTAGAAGGATGTTTACCAATGAAATAATAAAGTCATGTTTTTGTTACATATTAGCCAAAGGTCACAGGTAATTATATGTACCTTACTCATCCTCACCACCAAACTATCAGTGTTATAATTCTTCATAGAAAGATCATTTGTATGTCTTGGATTTCCCAAGATAGTTATGGTTTATATTTATTGTTCTGGAATTCTGTTTAGCTGAGGTTTTCCTAGATTTATCATTTTTAAAATAAATAATATCATTAACAGTTTGTTAATATAAGTTAAATAAGTTGACTTAAACTAGAAATACATGTTTAAATTTTTGTGTATTTATATTTCTAGTTTAAGTCATGGTCTCATTTAGTAGTACATGAGATACAGTGCAGTGAATAGTTTCTCAGTTTAACCAGCTGTTACATCTGAAAGTTGAGCAACAAAAATGTATTTCTCCTTCTATCTTCTAGGAAAAGCAATCAACACCTCAATTTTAGGAACAACATGCTGATAAAATGAAATGTGCTCTGGCAAAGATCAGTTAAAAGAGCTGACTTTTTCTAGTGTGTGGGATTGGGAAGTACCGGATGGTGTTGCTTCTGCTGGCAACTTGATTTACTACTCTGGTGCAGTCAGATGTGCCATGACCTTTCATGGCCAGTGCTTGGTGCTTAGTTGAAAAGATCTTCTATATATATTTCCATAACATCTGAGATTTATTCCAAATAGACAGGCTCTAGAAATGCACCTTTTAATGTGCTGTTTGGTTGGGGTTATGCCTTCCTCTGGAAGAATTTGGGGCCAAATTTCTATTGAGACCCCATAAACTGACCTTAAATAGTATGTGAAGGAAGAACACATACAAGGTAACAATAAAAGTATCAACTACACTGAGATCCTGAAGCGTCCTTGATGTTCTATAAATATTAGTTTTCTTTTCCTTGTTTAGATGTGCTCTCAAAATCATTTTTAGTTTTTCTCACTGAGATAGTCACACAGGTCAAATTTTCAGAAGAGTTCAATTCAAGATCTAATATTACCCTTTTCTTATTAATATTTCAATAACAAAACACCTCTTAACAGTCTCAATGGCTGTTCTCATTTCCTGTGGGGTTCCACAGGCATTATTACTATTGTGGACATTTGGAAAGGGAAAGTATGCTTTAATCATGTTCTCTGAAAGTTTAAAAATGTTAACACTTTGGCATATTACATCATTTATTGTATTGAATGAATATTACATAATAATAAATGAGAACTTATTAAAAGATTAAATAAGGGTAATTAGGTGGAAAAGGAGGAATAAAAATACTAAATTATTAAATAATATTTTATTTTCACCTGAGAGTGGCTGTTTAATATCTGAAAAAACTGGAGGATGCTTATTACCTATATTGTCTTTGCTATTCTTGAGAAAAGTTTGATTGAGAATGATAAACTCAGGAGGATGCTCTACTGACCCCTAACTCAGTACCAGACTTCAAGTTACAGAAAACCAGGGGGTTTGCTAAGAAACAACGAGGAAATGCTTCTAGTTTTCTTCTCATAAAGTTTCCTTTTTATATACTTTTTAAAAAATCTTGGGAGACACATTTGTAGTCCTGCTGCCTGTAAAAGTGATGTTTGAATGTATTCTGCAAACTTGCAAAGCTAGTAACTCATAAAATATTCCTAAAGTTGGCAAGTTTCATAAGATGAAAGGTTCACACAGCTCTAACAAGTAACTCAAAAGGAGACTGGTGCCGTAGGCACTGATACAGCAGTTTAGACCTCATTCTGCATATGGGGCTGCAGTTTGAATTCTTATTATGAACCAGGGAAGGTAATGCACCTACCGTGTTGATCCTTCATTGGTGTGTTTAACAGTAATAAACCTTTCTGCAAAATAATTAAAAATATGAACAAAACACAGCTCTAGCCTTTCCTCTTTATTTTTTTCCTTAAAGGAAGATTAAAATTTTTTTCTATAAAGAGAATTTTTCACATTTATATTTAGCTCTTTTTGCTCTAGCTTGAAAAATGGGTCTCTAGCTTCTGCCAGCACTTGTAACCAAGGAGAATGATTACAGCATGCAGGTGTCACTGATTGGTTGGAAGTGAAAGCTGCATGGATTGACTTGGAGGCCTGAACTTATCTCGGTATCTTCTAATCCCAGTTGTTTCTGTCAAATGCCAGTAGAGAACAATCATATCTGTTTTGACTGACAGCATAGCTGACAAGGAAGATAGTTGTCGTATCATTGGTATTTAGGAAAAGCTATGAATATACAGTCATGTGCCACTTAACAATAGGTATAGGCAATCTGAGAAATGGTTTGTTAGGCAATTTTGTTGTTGTGCAAACATTATAGAGTGTATGTACAGAAACGTAGATGGAACAGCCTACAGTACAACGAAGCTATGTGATATAGTCTATTGCTTCTGGGCTACAAACTTGTACAACTGTAGGCAGCTGTAACACAATGGTAAGTACTGATGTATATAAACACACCTAAACATAGAAAAGGTACAGTAAAAATACACTGTTATAATCTTATGGGACCACCGTCATGTACGCAGTCCATCACAGACTGAAAAGCTTTTATGTAGCGCATGAGTATAACATTTAATTTCTATGGGCATATATATTTTTAAAACTAGTTATAATCACATTTTAGCAAATTAAATAGATCTACTGTTAAGAATTTATTTTTATTAATAATTTTCCAAACTACTTTGAAGTAGTATCCTAAATAAGGAGAGGAAGTAAATGAATAAAATCTCATATCTAATGAATACACATTAAGATTTATGGCATAAGACTTTTAAAATACTTAAAAGTAATTATAAACCCTTGTAGATGGTATATAACAGTCTAATATGGTAGACTGTGTCTTCATATATCGAATATATAGAAGCTCTGTTAATATATATTTACATAAGCAATCTAAAGTTTTCCATTTCACTTTGAAAATGTACCAGGTGGACTACCGTGGCTAGTATCCATCTCTATCTTCTACTCTATACCTTCTGGACTTCTCACTTCACTTAATGGAAACGAGGCAAGATATTGTAGTTAAAGCCTTAAGATGAGTTTTATGTAAAAAAGATGGAACACGAATCAGCCAATAAAGTCTCAAAGTAAAGACGTTATCTTTACATCGTATAATGTCTGTATATGTTTTAAGTTAAAAAGCAACTTTTAATGAACGTCTACATTGTTTGCTGTTTTATGGTTTATTTAATCTAGTTTTTCAGTTGGCTAAGCAAATAATTATCTCAATCACGTAAGATAAAAAGCCTTCTTGTATAGAAGTATTATATATTCAGCATAAAATATAGATATTTTTGATTATAGCATAGTAACGTCATTCACAATTTTGTTTTGATCTTAGAATATTTTAAACATGAATCTTTAGTTTCTTTAATTTGAAATGCTCTAACTTAGAAACAAACACACGGAAAATTACAAGTGCAAATAGAAAGAGGGCAAAAAAGACTGACCTTGTATTTGCCAAGTTTTTAGAGGTATATTAAAATCTCTACCTGACATTACCCATTGACTTGATTGATACTCTCCTCCCCAGAATTTGATGTGAAAAAAAATTCTACAATTAAAGACTGATGTTGTTGTTTTGCAGGTATTTCTTCAATAAATAGTCAATCTATCAGTACCTCTATGAGGAATTATCTTAGTTTCATACTATTTCCTTTTTATATTTTATACTTTACTGTGTGACATTTCATTAATATTTGCTAATATAAACAAATGAGAAAGTAAAAATGGAGGCCCTGAGGTTCAGGACCTGGACTGGGCCTCTCAGCTAAGTCTTTCAATCTCCTGTTGAACGTAAATTATTTCACAGAACCCTAAAATAAAATAAGACCACTCAGTGACCATGATGGACAATGACAAAAACAAAAACAATCCTTAATTTTATCTGAGCATAAACAAAATAGGAACGTTGTCCAAATCACAACATACCAGATACACTCCCATACCAGATACAAGTGACCGTTGTATCTTTAGCAGTTACCTTATCCTCAGTTACATTAGCGTCACTCTAGTTAATATATAATCCATATAGATAAGATTTGGTGACATAACCAATCATAAAATTGCTTCCACTTCCTGTAACAGACAATCCAGGATAGTCTTGCTTCCTTAATTTATTCCCCAAATAACTTAACTAAATCCCAAATGATACAATAGGTTCTCTTAATACCCTCTTACCGAGATAACATCACATTTCCCCATGGTGTGAGGTATTTCTTGCTGCAAACAAGAATGAACTCAGGTGTGTTTCTGGTGGCCTGTGGCTGTAGGATATGGACACAAGAAACAGAAAATAGATTTTAAGTGTTTAAAGACTTTATTGTGATGGGGGAAGGTATTCGCTAAAGTCCTTGAAGAATATAATGCAGGAAGATAAAGAGAATAGGAATCAAAGATCAAGTTTTCTCTGCTCCTAGAATTTTAAGTAGCTTCACACTGGAGAGTGTTGTAACTTATTGATTAAATTATCCAATTTAGTAAAAAAATGCTGAATAGAAGCAGGAAAGCTGTTTCTGTATGCTCAGTTTAAATTACAATTACGTTTCCAGCTGGAGATCTACAAAATATAGTAGAACCCTCACAGGGATGGTATTTGCCTTATTCTGTTTCAGGATTCCATAGCAATATCACCTTATAGTAACAGCTGTTTGTAGCACTGAGATTGATATGAATTTTTCTTCTACTGCCTGGCAAGTTGAAAAGCTATAAAATATTTTCAGTTCATTTCAGGTTCAGGTATCCCTAGGAGCAATTGTCTTCATGCAATCAGAAGGGAAGTTAGTAAGATTGCAAAACAGAGATTAACTAACTTAATGCAAACTGCTGTTGGTTGAAAACTCCAACTGGGACTTTATTGCCAGACACAAGACATTAGAAGATCAATAGCTAAATTAACCAGAGTAAACATCCTGAGGTACAAAACTAGTGCCAGCGCTCACTTAGTGCTATCAATAAGACAAGTGAGTCGAGAGAGGGGCTGAAGAAAGACATCAGTAAATATGGATAAATTCAGTACGTATTTATATGTTGAACATGATTTGAAAAAAAGAATTATAAATTCAGTTATAAATATGGAGAATAAAATTTTTGAAAGGGTTATGCTCTTATTAGAAAATAAATAGCTATATTAGGATTAACATTACATATTTGAGTCCCAATATAAGAACCCCATGAAAGGTGTTAAAATAATGAAAGTA
The DNA here is from genome assembly GCA_004027835.1 of Alouatta palliata. NCBI lineage: Eukaryota > Metazoa > Chordata > Mammalia > Primates > Atelidae > Alouatta > Alouatta palliata. Next base: position 35,193 of record PVKV010020649.1, read on the forward strand.
ATGCTGATTTAATAATCAGACATTGAAAACTTAGATCCTCAGTGGCATTATTTATTAAAACAAACACATAAAAACACACATTTTCCTTTTCTTTCCCTTACTGTACTTTTTAAATCTTAAATTCTCAGTTAAAATATATGTTGTTACAATACACATTTCAAAATATTAAAAATCATAATTTTATACTTAATGACTTTTTTTCAAACAGAACTGACCTATGTAGACAGCACTCAGATCAAAAGGCAATGTTATCATCATCCTAGTTCCTGTCTAGAAACTATTTTAATGTCTACAATCAAATTAAATTCTTTACAGAAATGGTGTCCTCTGCCAAAACTGAGATAGGTAACTGTAATTGTTGCTGTTGTTGTTATTATTATTATTTGTAGCAGTAGTAGTGTAGTATGTAATGTCTTAGCTCCTTGGTATATTTAAATAGAAATATCATAGAATAACAAAATTTCAAGCTTTTGAATTTTAATCTTTCAAAAACTGTTTTTAGGTGAATTTTCCCCCAAATTATAGTCTGTCATAATAAGTTTGAAATTTATCTATAACAATAGAAAGCCATTAAAGCAATTTCTGCCCAGAAGGTCATGAGGGCACTTTTGAAAAAATTAGACATTGGGTGATGTCGATGATGGGTTATTAAGAAGAAAATAGGATTGTAGTACAGAAAATCAGTTTAGAAGCTAAGGAAGGAATTAATCTATCAAATAAATTGTAAAAATTAAAGATGTCTGAATAAGTTTGAATATAATGGAACGTATTTAGCAATAAATGAAAATAATCATTTAAAATGACTAATTTAATATGAAGGTCTGGTAGAGAAAAGAGTTATAGTGTAAAGTTCTTGTTTGGTGGATGTTCATATTATTAATGGCAAAAATATAAGGAATATGAAAGAGCTAAAGGCTTATATATTTGTCTAATTCCCAGTCAGATTGATTTTATACCAAAATAACTTTCAAGAAAAAGAGAAAGTAATAACAATAATATAGAGTAATTATTTAATCTCTTGCCAAATAAATACTGAAAATTTATAAATACTATTTTTCATTTGGTTATTAAATAGGCATATCCAATTTAATATTTCCAACCTGAGATTCTGATTCTCCCTCAAACCATCACCTCTTTTATATCCCCACTCAGTTATTGCTGATGGATATTGATGGGGTAGGATTTACCACAACACTTCTAGTTGTTCAGATCAAAAATACTGAAATAATCTTTAACTTGACTCTTTCTCACTCCCCGTATCTGTTTCATCTATAAATCCTTTTTTACTAAACCTTTAATATATACCCAGGATTCCACATTGGCACCCAACCGATTGCTACCACACTGCTTTAAGTCACCATCCTAGCTCTTCTGGATTATTGAAATAACCTCATAACTTGCCTTTCTATTTCTGCCCTTGATGCACTTTCATTTTATTTACCATATGGTAACAAAGGTGATTCTGTTAAAACATATCATATTATGTAACTTATCAGTTTGGAACCTTCTATTTTCTTCCTATCACATTTAGAATTGAAGCCAAATTTCTTGCTTAAAGTGAAAAGGCCTACATTACATTCTTCTGTGTGAATTTCTCTTTTATTCTTTCATCACAGTCACACAGGCATGATTGCTGCTTCTCAAACAAAACTGGGATGCCCTCACTGCGGGACCTTTGAACTTGATATATTTTTCCTGCATGGAAGTTTTTTTGTTTGTTTGTTTGTTTTCATTTATAGAAAAATAGAAATGTATTTCTCACAGTTTTGGAGGCTGGGAATTCCAAGATCTAGGTGCTGGCAATTGGTGTCTGATGAGGGCTTTCTTGCTGTGTCCTCATGCAGTGGAAGGCAGAACAGCAAAAAGAGAGTGAATTCCTGCCAGTAGCCTCCTCTATAAGTCTGACTGGAGTATTTAAAAACAAACAAATGGACAAACAATAAAAACCACTGCTAGTTCTCTCAGTTCTTTCAGGTCTTTACAGAGTTATTTGCTATGTAAAGCTTTCCTTGCTCACTTATGTAACATTGCACCATTCCTTAACCACTTCACTTCCTCCTTCCTCACTTTATTTGTCCTGCATAGGATTTAATAATAACTGACCCATTTTGTGTACTTTATTTTTATTTTCAAACACACACACACACACACACATACACACACACACAAATATTTGTAAGCAAGGATTATTGTGTCTTGTCACAACTGCATCTGGAACATCTAAATATTTTTAGTGTACATACATTTAATATATAGATATAAATATATTTGGTGTATATACATTTAATGTATAGATATTTGAAATTAAGTAAACAATAACATATGACACTTTTGTTAAAAATTTATGCCTATACTTAGTGAATATTAATCACTATTTAAACAGATTTGGAGCTACATTTAGTAAATCTTAAGAATATGAAATCTTCAATATTAATATCACTGAAATTTAAGTAATTGCTGTAAGGACCTACAAGCACACACCCATGCAGTGTACAAATATTAAGTCCCTGGTTTTGATATGGTACTATAGTTATAATAATGTAGTCATTGGAGAAAATTAGGTGAAGAGTATGCAGGTTGAATCCATACTTATTTCAAAGCAAAAAGTTTAAAAAGTATAATAGGCAGCTCTAACTTTTACTGGATAGGCTACGCTTAATTAGTTTGTATTTCTCAGAGAAATGTCGTCTTTTTCTGGTTTGCTTAATTCTTAGTTGAAAAATAACTAACAATTTTATTGCAGAGGAAAATTCCTAATGCATTCTTTCACTCTGATTTGTTTAAAACTACCATGACAGTCACATTGAAAAATTCTTCAAAAAAAAAAATCTCTTATCAGGAATATATATTTGAGACACACACACACATTGACTCTGTCATCATCAAGCTTTTGAAGAGGCTGTTTATCATAGAACATGCACTTTTTGCTTAAGCACTCCAAAGGTATTTATGCTTGTACACTTTAAACATTTTGATTGCTAAGTGTAAGGGTTATTGCCGAGTTTAAAATGAGGAAACTGAGACCAGCATGGGAAAATTAAATGCCAATTTATTAAGCTCCCGGGCGAGGTTCTGTGGTCCAGGAAAGGGGGGCTGGAGAAGTTGCGCCTGACTCCTCTTGGGCGGGGGGTTTTATAGGGAGTGAAGGCGTTTTGATCGGTTGTGGAGAAACTGGATGTGGATGGTGCAAGCTGCTATTGGTAAGTAGGGGGGATTTCCGGTGAGCGGGCCGCCCAGAGGGAGTGGAGCAAAATGCTATTGGGCAGGTTTTGGCCGGGCTTTTTTAAGAATTTAGTGTTGAGTGCAGATTCTGGTGCGGAGTGCAGAAGTGGGTGTTGGGGAAGCCAGGTGGAGGAGCTAGATGCTGAGTGCAGGGCTTGATGTTGAGCCCGGAGTGGTGACGTAATTTCCAGGCGCGGAGAGGGACGGGCCTGTCCGAGCTCCTGGCGAGGCAAACGGCCTTACACTAAGTCTTTCAAATCTTTCAAAATGTAAGTACCTATTTCAAATACTTTTATATAGGCTGGGACCGATTATGTTTTATATCATAAAACAATAAATTAGTTGTTTCTTGGGTATCTAGGACTAAATATTTCTAAATGACTTTTAATTCCTTGGCCACACATTCCAGTATTTTTTCTTTTAATTGCTCTAATTTTCTTTTATTGTAGTCACATTCTCTCTTCTTTTTCCTCTACTGTTTCCAATGATTATTGGCCACAGAAGGAATACTTTGTAATTTCCTTTATTAAATAATGTCTGTTATTGTTTTCTCTTTAAGAAGATGCCATCAAAAACGATGAGTTTGCATCCTTTGTAGGGACATGGATGAACCTGGAAGCCATCATTCTCAGCAAACTGACACAGGAACAGAAAACCAAACACCGCATATTCTCACTCATAGACGGGTGTTGAACAATGAGAACACATGGACACAGGGAGGGGAGCATCACACACTGGGGTCTGTTGGGGGGAAAAAGGGGAGGGACAGCAGGGGGTGGGGAGTTGGGGAGGGATAGCATGGGGAGAAATA
>PVKV010020650.1:0-39337 GCA_004027835.1 Alouatta palliata
GGCCTCCCAAAGTGCTGGGATTACAGGCGTGAGCCACCGCGCCCGGCCTGATTTTATACTTTTAACAAAACTATACAAAATAAATATAAAAAAATAAATATAAATATCATCTGAGCAAGTAAGTACTAGACAAAGGTTATAACACTGAACACATCAGTTCTACAGATTTCAGGATTCTGTTTGTTTATATAAACACTGAAATCATTTCATTAATTCCCTGAGTTCAGAATTCTGTTGAGTTTCTACTAACTTGAAGATTTGTTTGATCTCTTTCCACAGAAGCAGAGGGTCAAGATTACTCTCAGTTTTAGGGGATAAGGTGAGGAAGCATTCTTATGCAGGGTTTCCTTAAAAAGTCATAATAAAAAAATCTTGCGGTAAAGTTTTAAACATTAGCATACATATAAAATACTTAAATGTGCGTCAACACAGGAGACTTTATTTCTTGAAGTAACTGAAAAAAGTATGATTGTCCTGTGATAAGAACGTCAATTCCATCTTAATTTTATGCAAATATGTTAAGACTAATGTGCTAACTAATATGAACCAATTGACTCAATGAATTCTGGTACTTGGAAGTTGTTCCATATAATGTTATACTTAAAATAACAGGACACAAAACAATACATATATGTATTACAAAACAACATATAATAGACATTAAGATGGCATTTTGAGAAATCAGAATATGCTGAAAACCCTGGGGCCGTGTCTCACTTCTGCATCTTCAATACTGCCCAAGAAATGTAATCACTAATGTTTACCCATCCTGTAAAGTACACAGATTCCCATAATCCTCTGCTTCTTCTTGCCTTATCCAAGGGAGCTAATTCCTCTCCATCTCACATCTTTTCACTGGGCTCTTTCAAATATATTCCCCCTCGCCCCCCGCAAAAGAAACTTCAATGAACGCTCACTTTACCTTTTTGCCATAACTGAAACCATACCGCCACTCCAAGAAAGCTTGCCTTGCATTCCCCCAAAGTTATAGTCTCTCATTCTATTATATGTTGCACACTTTGAGAGAGAGTGGGTTTAGCTTCTATCATTCCCAGTGCTGATTCCAGCTATTCTTCCATGTTTATATAAAATTACTCCTAGGAAGCTTATGCCATTTGGCTGCTTCTACCATCCTCTCCTTGTCAATGGTATCTATCAACTTCCCTATGTTCCTTGCATTCATTTAGTTTCTGGATAACAATTTTCCTCAACTCCATCTTTAGTCCTGCCAATTTTCTGAACTACCTATTTAACACGATTTCCTCATTCCTGGCTGCTCCAATCCTAGTAAATTTTGTCTTTGTTTAAGACATTTCACTCCTGCAGACATTTCTAGGCTTTGTTAATCTTTAGAACTTGTTCACCTGTGAAATTATAAATTTACTGCAGCCTACCTCCCAGGCTCAAGCGACTCTTCTGCCTTAGCTTCCTGAGTAGCTGGGACTACAGGTACATGCCACAATAACAAGCCAATTTAAAAAATTATTTGTAGAGATAGGGTCCTGCTATGTTGCTCAGGCTGGTCCTGAAATCCTGGACTCAATTAATCCTCTTGTCTTGGTCTCTCAACATTTTAATCACTTTTTTTTGAAAATAGTCTCTAAGTCTCAGTATGCTTCAAAATAGAAAAATAAAATAGTCTCAACTTTCTTACCCATTTTCCTTCTGGTACACTTAGTTTTAAAAACTCAGGAACAATCCAAGTCTTTGGCTTCTTGACAACTATATTTAGAATTGTTTAATGCTAGAAAAAAGCCATGTAGCTGAGAAGCTTGATATAATTATAAATTTAAGATTTTCAACTTGGTACTCAATGCTAGCCAGCTATCCTATGTGTCAGCAGGATTTTTAGCTACTTCTTCACAGCAGCTGTTACCAATCTTTACTCATATCTAATTCTACCACTCTCACCTACCAGCAAATTTTGCTCCTGTATCATTTAGAAACCTAAGTCATCAGATAAGACTTCCTCAACTACTTAACAGCAGTCCTGGAAAATTACTTTTATTCCCTGGATCTCCCTTTATCTATCCTTAAGATTGCACCTTCTCACCAATTCTTTTTGAAGACCTCACCTCTTAATTTACTACCATAATTGCTTCTTTTACCTACAACCACACTTTATCCCCTGGCTCCTTAAATATTTCCTATTGCCTTCTTTCTATCCAATTCATAGCCAATTTTTAAGAAAGATTTATCTTTCGGCAATTTGGCTTTCACCTGCATTGCTTTACTGCAGCTGACCCTGCCAAGGTTATCAGTGAGTGTTTTGTTGCTAAACACATTTAAAAAAATTATTTATTTTCCAATAAGTAAATAAATACAGTTTGTTGTTATATTCAAAGGACACTTATTAGGTGTGTGACTTTACCCTTGCTGGGATCTTCATTTGTAAAATGGAACAAGTCAGGCATGGTGGCTCATACTTGTAATCTCAGCACTTTGGGAGGTTGAAGCGGGTGGATCACCTGAGGCCAGGAGTTTGAGACCAGCCTGGCCAACATGGCAAAACCCCATCTCTGATAAAAAATATAAAACTTAGCCAGGTGTCGTGGCGCATGTCTGTAATCCTAGCTACTCTGAAGGCTGAGGCAGAAGAATTGCTTGAATCTGGGAGATGGAGGTTGCAGTGAGCCGAAATGGCACCACTGCACTCCAGCCTGGGCAACAGAGCAAGACTCCATCCCCACCCCCAAAAATCAAATTAGTCGGGGAAGGTGGTACATGCCTGTAGTCCCAGCCAGTCGGGAGGCCGAGGCAGGAGAATTGCTTGAACCTGGGAGGTGAAGGCTGCAATCAGCTGAGATCGCACCACTGCACACCAAACTGGGTGACAGAGCAAGACCCAATCTCAAAAAACAAAAACAAAAATAAAATGGGAACAACAGTAATTATCCCAAGAATTGTTTTGAGGAATAAATGAGGTAACTTCCAGTACACTTAACTTATAAAAAAAGCCAATGAATGTTAGCTGGGTCCTGACCATTCCTCTGTCCTTAATATATTTTCCAAACTGCTATTCCTTTGACCTCCCATTTTCTTCCTCTAGGTTGTTTTTTGATTCTCTGTTCTTTCCAGTAGTGATATGTCTGAAGTCTACACTATTAGAAGTTCTGCTCTACAGATTATTTTTTTCTTCCTCCTCTTTTTAATTTCTGACTGTATCAAAGTGTGAGTTATGTGCCTATTCTAGGTACTTCGACAATAGCAGAGCACATATCACATACCATATTGTAACCACCTCTTTACCTCTCTTCGTCTTTCATTATATTGTAAACCTTAAGGGAATATGTATGATACTCCTATTATATAATCTCACAGCCCAAGAACCTAGCACACCTGGCACATTGAAAGTATTCTATAAATATTTGTTAAGGAGGTATGAACATATGGAGAATAAAAAGTGTTGAAAGATACAGACCAAACTGTTAATAGCAATGAAGGGCTTTTAGGGGGTATAATTATGAATAATTATTTTCTTCTTAATGAATTCATTTTCCATGTTTTCTTAATGAATATCAAAGGCGAAAAGTAATTATTAAACATTAAAGTATTAATTGTACTTATATTTAAATAAAAATTTTCAAATTCAAATAAATTATTACTGTCAGAAAAATGGTAGAGTAAGAAATTTCAGAGATCAGTTGCAACAATAAACAACTATTAAGCTGGAAAAAAATAATCATAATCACCTGTGCAGAACTCTGGAACCTCATGAGACCCAGCAACCAGGGGGTAAACACCTGATTTGATGAGGGAGAGGGAATGAATCTCAACAGTGAAGGGAATCTATGTTAGGTCACAGGCTGACCACAAAGATAACAAAACCGTAATGTCAAGGCCTACACAAAACAAGGAATACAGACTTTGTGTGAAAGTAGTTAAGAAAAGTCAGAATGGTGGACTGTGTCTTACAAGAATTTAGAAAGAGAAGAAAAATCAGATTTTTAGTTATCACATTACAGTACTTAAAATGTCCAGTTCCTAACAAAAAACTACAAATCACATAAAGAATCAGGAAAATATGACTAATTCACAGGGGAGAAGAAAGAATTAGAAATCAACCCTGAGGACGTCCAGATTTTGAGAGTTACTTGTCAAAGACACTAAATCAACTGTCTTAAATATGCTCTATGAGATAAAATAAATAAAGATAATTATATGTATGAACAAGTAGAGAATACTGATAAAGAGACAGAAATAATTAAAAGGAACCAAGCAGGAATTCCAGGACAGAAAAGTTTAACAACTGAAATTTAACATTCACTCTAGGGGGATTCAATGGCAGATTACAGGAGGCAGAAAAAAGATTCAGCAAACCTAGAGATAAGGCAATTGTAAACAGTCTGAACAGAAAGAAAAGAGAATGAAGAAAAACCGAATCTAATGAACATGCAAGACACAATCAGAAATACTAACATACACATCATGGAATTCCCAAATGGAAAGACAGAAAGTGGCAGAAAAAATATCTGAAGAAATAATGGTCAAAAACTTGCAAGGTTTATAAAAGATGTGAATTTATACATCCAAGAAAATCAATGATCTCCAAGCAGGATGAAATCTGAGACTCATACTGGGACACATTAGGGTCAAATGGCTGAACATTTGATAAGGAGATAAAGGTCTCCTGAAAGCAGCCAAGGAAGTGACTCATGTAAAAGGATCCTTAAGAAGAATAACAACTGATTTCTCATCAGAAACCATTATGGCCAAGAGGCAGTGGATGACATCTTCAAGTTCTAAGAACACAAGCAAACAAAAAAACAAAAGCCCCAACAACTGGTCAACCAAGAATCTTATATCCTATGTAAGATTTGCCTTTGTCCAAGAATAAAGACAAAATTAAAACATTTCCAAATAAACAAGAGCAAAGGGAGTTTGTCATTAGTAGACCTGTCTTAACGAGAAATGCTAAAATGAGTCCATCAGGCTGAAATGAAAGGACACTAGATAGCAATTTAAAGCCATAAGAAGAAATAAAGCTGGTAAAAGTAACCATATAGGTATATTTAAAAGCCAGTATTACTGTACTTTGGCTCATAACTCATTTTTTCATACATGATTTAAAAGGAAAATGCATAAAACAGTAACTGTAAATCTAAGTAAATGGGAAAATAGTCTATAAAGATGTGATTTGTGAAAATAAAAAATAAAAGGAGAGAAAATACAGATATAGAAGAGCAATGAGTCCGTATGCTATTGAAACAAATTTGCTATTATTTAAACTGGGTTGTTATAAGTGTGAGATGTCAGTTGTGATCTAAAACTTAACGAAAGATCTAAAAATTTTACAAAAAAGAAGAAATCAAAAGGTCTGCCACAAAAAAGCCAACCAAATACAAAAGGAAGAGAAAAAATGGGAAGAATTCCACAAAAAACAAGACATGCAGAAAATATACAGCTATTTACTACTTTTATGTGAAAGGATGTTAAAATAGTTCATGTAACAATAACCATGAGAGATGAATGGCTGTTAGATAAACAGATTTAAAGTCAAACAGGTTACAAGAGACCATAAGGACTGTACTGATAAAAGGTCAATCCAGCAAGAAAATATGACTATAATAAATATATACAGAACAAACAAAATCCCCAAATCTATGAAGCAAAAATGGACAGAACTGAAGGGAGAAATAGAGAGTGCCTTAATAATACTTGGAGGCAACAATAACCCATTTTCTTTTTAATTTTAAAAAACAGAGACAGAGTCTCACTATGCTGCAAGGCTGGTCTCAAATTCCTAAGCCAAAGTAATCCTCCTGCCCTGACCTCCCAAAGTTGCTGGGATTACAAGTGTAAGCCACCATGCCTGGCCAAGAATAAAATGTTTAGAAATAAATTTAACCAAGGAAGACAAAGACCTGTACCAAAAACTAGTGAACAGTGTGGGGAAAAAAAAATTAAAGGCCTAATAAATAAATGCAAAGACATCCTGTGCTAATGGAGTAGAAGACTTAATACTGGTAAGATAACAATACCACCCAAGGCAATAAACAGATTCAATGCCATTCCTATCAAAAGTATAATGGAATTTTTTTTAGAAATATAGATAAATGCAGCTGGGCACAGTGGCTCACGTCTGTAATCCCAGCACTTTGGAAAGCCAAGGCAGGCAGATCACGAGGTCAGGAGATTGAGACCATCCTGGCCAACATGGTGAAACCCCATCTCTACTAAAAATACAAGAAAATTAGCCAGGCGTGGTGGTGCACGCCTGTAGTCCGAGCTACATGGGAGACGGAGGCAGGAGAATTGCTTGAACCCAGGAGGCAGAGATTGCAGTGAGGTGAGATTGTGCCACTGCACTACAGCCTGGGCAACAGTGTGAGACTGTCTCAAAAAAAAAAAAAAAAAAAAAAAGAAAGAAAGAAAGAAATATAGATAAACGCAACCTAAAATTCATAGGAAATATCAAAAGCCAAATCTTGAAAAATAACAGGAATTAGACTTCCCAATTCTGAAACTGATTATAAAGTTATCATATTTAAAGAGTTACATGGTTTAAGGCCAGACATACAGAAAAATTAAGTAAGACTGAGAGTCCAGAAGTAAGCCCTTGCATATATAGTCAGTTGATATCAGACAAGGGTGCTAAAACTAATCTTTGGGGAAAAGATTAGTCTCTTCAACAAATGGTACTGGAAAAATTGGATATTCACAAGCAAAAGAATAAATCTGCATGTTTACCTTATACCACATGCAACAATTTACAATGGATCAAAGATCTTAAAGATAGAGCTAAAACTGCAATTCCTTCGAAGAAAATGCAGTAAAATTTTCTTTTTCAAAGACAGAGTTTTGCTCTTATTGCCCAGGCTAGAATGCAATGTCGCAACCTTGGCCTTCCAGGTTCAAGCTATTCTCCTGACTCAGCTTCCCAAATAGCAGGGACTAGAGATGCCTGTCACCACGTCCAGCTAATTTTTTTGTATTTTTAGCAAGAGACAGGATTTCACCATGTTGGGCAGGCTGGTCTCGAATTCCTGACCTCAGGTGATCCACCTGCCTCAGCCTCCCAAAGTGCTGGGATTACATGCATACGTCACTGTGCCTGGCCGAAAATACAGTAAAAAAATTTTATGAACTTGGATTGATTTGGTTCCTTAATTATGACAACAAAAGTCCTGTATAGGCAACAAAAGAAAAAATACACTTGGCTTCATTAAAGTAAAAACTTTCTTATACCTGAATTGAACCTCCGACTGGAGAAAAAACAAAAAAAATTTTCATGCATCAAAGGATACTATCAAGAATTAGATTATACATCTGATAAGAGACAAGCACCAAAATATATAAAGAACTCTTACAACTCAGTAACAAAAAGACAACCCAATTAATAAAAGGGCAAAGTCACTAGACATTTCTCCACTAAACTGTATGATTAAAAGTGGTTAAAAACAAAGAAGAAACTACAAATTTTGCTATATATATTTACCACAATTAACAAAAAAAACTGTCTCTGACACATTAACTTCCTAATTTTCATAAAGTCATGTAACTACATTTTGAAAAACTTAAACAATAAAACAGACTGGATTTCCTCTGTCACCCAGGCTGCAATGCAGTAGCCAAGTCATAGCTCACTGCAGCCTTCAGCTCCTGGGCTCCAGCAATCCTTCCATTTCAGCCTTCCAAGTAGTTGGGATTACAAGGTGAGAGCCACCATACCCACCATGAAAAACATTTGGAACTTCAATTTACATGGTAATTTAAAAATGATGTTTAAAGATACACAAAAGTGGAAATGATTTCAGCAAGATAGGAGAACATCTAGATAATATTTAAGACAAAATACCATCTTTAATGCACCAGAAGTAGGGGGAGAACTGAGCAAAGCCACCACTGGTAAGAGAAACAGTTCAATTTCAGGCTGCACCACCCAGGTCTCCTAAACTGTCAGAACACCACTTGCACACAATTTCCCTAGACTGGTGGTTTCTGAGATGAGAGGATGGAACTGGAGGTGGAACTCTGAGCTCTCCACAGGTCTGGGAAGCACACTCCAGTCCTGTCCCATGAGAACCACTGGGAGTGCTAGATGGGCTGAACTACCTGGGATGAAAAGAGCAGGACACTGACGGTGGTTGGATTTTGGTGATTACTCAGTGCTCCGGTCAGTGGGGACGCCCTGTTGAAGCTACTATGGAAAACAGTATGACGGTTCCTCAGGCTGGGTATAGTGGCTCATGGCTGTGATCCTAGAAGTTTGGGAGACTGAGGTCAGAGGACTGCTTAAGCCCAGGAGTTCAAGACCAGCTTGGGCAGCATAACAAGACCCTATCTCTATTTAAAAAAAAAGGAAAGAAGTTCCTCAAAAAACAAAAAACAAAACAAAACAAAACAAAAAAACCCATAAAACCAAAAACAGATCTATCATATATTTCAGCAATCCCACTGCTGGATACATATCCAAAATAAAGGAATTCAGTACATCTTGCCAGGCACGGTGGCTCACGCCTGTAATCCCAGCACTTTGGGAGGCCCAGGCGGGTAGACTGCTAGAGGCCAGGAGTTGGAGACCAGCCTGGCTAACATGGCAAAAACCAATCTCTACTAAAAATACAAAAATTAGCTGGACGTGGTGGTACGCGCCTGTAGCCCCAACTACTTGGGAGGCTGAGGCATGAGAACTGCTTGAAGAGGGGAGGCAGAGGTTACAGTGAGCTGAGATCACACCACTGCATTCCATTCTGGGACAGAGTAAGACTCTGTCTCAAAAACATTAAAAAAAAAGAAAAAGAAAGGAAATTGGTACATCTCAGAGATAGATGCATTTCCATGTTTACTGTAGCACTATTCACAAGAGCCACGATACTGGAATCAAGCTGTGTCCCTCAACAGATAAATTAATTAGGAAAATGTTGAATATATACACACAATGAAAAATTATTCATCCATAAAAAAGAATGAAATTCGGCCGGGAATGGTGGCTTACACCTGTAATCCCAACACTTTGGGAGGCCGAGGTGGGCAGATCATGAGGTCAGGAGTTTGAGACCAATCTGGACAACATAGTGAAACCTCGTCTCTACTAAAAATACAAATAATTAGCTGGGTGTGCTGGTGTGCGCTTTGTGCCTGTAATCTCAGCTACTCGGGAGACTGAGGCAGGAGAATCATGTGAACCCAGGAGGCAGAGGTTGCAGTGAGCCAAGATTGCACAACTGCACTACAGCCCAGGTGACAGGGGAGACTTCATCCCTCTACTCCCCCACCAAAAAAGAACGAAATTCTGTCATTTTCAGCAACATGAACAGAACTTGAAGTCATCTCAGGTTCAGTGAAATAAGCCAAGCACAGAGACAAATATCACATGATCTCACTCATACGTGGGCACTATAAGAGTGAAGGCCAGGCCCAGTGGCTCAAGCCTATAATCCTAGCACTTCAGGAGGCTGAGGCAGGAGGGTCGCTTGAGTCCAGGAGTTTGAGACCAGCCTGAGCAACACAGTGAGACACCAGCTCTACAAAAAACATAAAAATTAGCTGGGCATGGTGGCACATGCCTGTAGTCCCATCTACTCAGGAAGCTGAGGTGGGAGATTGCTTTATCCCAGGAGGTTGAGGTACCATAAGCCCTGATCACACCACTGCACTCCAGCCTGAGTGATAGAGTAAGATCATGTCTCACTTAAAAAAATTAAAATGCAGATCTTATACAGGCAGAGAGTAGATGGGTGGCTACCAGAGACTGTCAAATATAGAAGGGAAGAGAGGATAAAGAGAGACTGGGTGCAGTGGTTCTTTCCTGTAATCCCAGCACTTTGGGAGGCCAAGGCAGGCGAATCACGAGGTCAGGAGACCAGCCTGGTCAACATGGTGGAACCCCATCTCTACCAAAAATACACACACACACACACACACACACACACAAAATTAGTCGGGCATGGTGGCGGGCGCCTGTTGTCTCAGCTACTTGGGAGGCTGAGGTAGGAGAACACTTGAACCCAGAAGGCAGAGGCAGTGAGACAAGCAACCTCTGAGCTTGGGCGACAGAGTAAGATTCTGTCTCAAAAAAAAAAAAAAAATCAGACTGGTTAATAAGTACAAAAATGGAATAAATTCTGACATTTGACAGCACAATAGTGCTAAAATAAGTACAAAAATTGATAGAAGGAATAAATTCTGACATGATAGCACTATAGTTAACAATAATTTATGTGTATTTAAAAAATTTTATTGTAATAATTTTTTAGTGATAGGGTCTTGCTCTGTCACCCAGGCTGAAGTGCAGTGGCTTTATCATAGGTCACTGCAGCTCCGATGCCTGGGCTCAAGAGGGGGATGGTTATTTTAATTACTCTGATTTTCTCATTACACATTGTATATATATACCAAAATATTATGGGTACCTCACAAATGTGTACAGTTATGTATCAATAAACTTTTTAAAGATGCTCAAATGTACTGCATGCTAGACAGAACAAAGAATGAAAAATGTTCCACTGTTTTCAGTTCCAACTCCAATTATTTCACATTTCGGTGCTCTTCCCTTATTATAACTCATCTCAATACAAACAGTAAAAATCAAATATAATAACTAAGATAACCAAACTAACCTATTTCAAAGACTTAGATAGCTTAACTAGCTGCAAACAAACAGAAAATGAACAACCAAAACCTCGTAGATGGAAAAATTTTTGAAAGACAAAACTAGCAATTTACAATAAATGAATAAAACCATAGGAGATTCTAATTCCAATGGAAATAACAGTAAAAAAATTTACCATTTTTTGAAAACTAAACATAATTTTTAGAATTCTTGAAAAATAAGACTTACTCTTTGATATCACGAAGCTGATCAACATCTTGTGATCTTGTAAAATCTGGATCATGGGCTAGCAGGTGAATCATGTATGGAACTACATATTCAGGCAGCAGTGATAATAATTTCTCTGAAGTGAAAACATTATTTAATATTAAAAATAACCTTTATGAAATGCCTTAGTGGACTGAGTTTAACTGCTTAAGTTTCCATTTTGTCCCTCAGTTATTTCTAAATTAGGCACAACATGATACCTGGATACTAAAATACTTTACACTTCACTTTTCTTTTTATTTCTCTGGTACCTGGTATGCAGTTATACCTCATTTTTGAAAGATATTAAAGTCAAAAGTATCAGATATTAAACCCACTGAACAATAGGTCCTGGCCAGGTGTGGTGGCTCACACCTGTAATTCCAGCACTTTGGGAGGCTGAGGAGGGCAGATCACAAGGTCAGGAGTTCGAGGCCAGCCTGGCCAACATGGTGAAACCCCATCTCTACTGAAAATACAAAATATTAGGCAGGCATGGTGGCAGGCGCCTGTAATCCCAGCTACTTGGGAGGCTGAGGCAGGAGAATCACTTGAACCCGGGAGGCGGAGGTTGCAGTGAGTCGAGACCACACCACAGCACTCCAGCCTAGGCAACAAATAAACAAAACCTAAAAACCAAAAAACCAATAGGTCCCTGAGAAAGCTAAGAAAAAATTATTTAGTCTGACTGCTGAGCAGTATCTTCAAATCAAACCACACTGCTGAACCCATAGAAAAAATGCAGTTAACCAGGAGTTAATGCAGTATATAAACAGGACTCATGAGGAGTTCACTTTTTAAGTACATCATAACTACAATGACAGCATTCTATAAAACTCCCAGTTGTATTACAAACTATAATAGAAACACATGACAGAAAAAAAACCTAAAAATTGACACACTGACAAAATATATTTGCACACAGAGAACTTTCAGTTGCTTACCAGTAGCCATAGGGTTCTGTTTAATGTACTCTCTGCGTATACTGATATTTTTTAGCAAACACTGTCGTGCATGTGCTCTTCTCTCCTTCACAGGATCTTTGGCACACAAGGCAAAGATTGCCATATACTCCAATGGGAGCAGTAACTTCACAAGTGCCTTATGCAGCTTCTGAGCGAATATCTGTCTTACTTGGTAACACTCATCCTACAGCAGCACAAAAATACTTAAATTGGCAAATATTTATTAAAAAAAAAAAATCCCAGCAGTTTGAGTATTTTTAATGTCTTCTTCAATTAAAAAAAAATAATTACATGGGGGGAATAAATAATGTAGTAATTGTAATAATTTAAAGACAGTTAAACGGGTAATAATAGCAGTTCCTTTTGTATATATATTCACATAATAAATGAATTTGTATCCATACAAAGTAAATATATTCAACTTTGAAGACAAGTAATTGACAAAAATAAGTTACTTACATTAATAACAAGTGCACAGAGTTGAAACTGTTCTGGGGTAATAATTTCATGGTAACAAGGTTCCTGAGCAAGCTTCATTATGGCACTACCAGCAGCTAATCGCAAGCGAGACATATCAGATTTACTATAAACAAACAAAAAAGAAATAAACATTTCCTATAACCGTTATCATTCATAAAGATGCTTTCGTCCCTTTTTGAATGTTAAGGTCCTTAGAGGATAATTTATGCTTAAAATGATATAATGTACACTTATGGGAAAGCTATTTTGAGTCCACAAATCTGAACACAGGGGATTGTGACTTCCACAATCAAATCAAATCATTGTGACTTTTTGATTACAAATTTGCCTGCCTTAATTTCTAGACAAGCTCTAGCTTAGATACTTCACCACAATCAAACAACTCTGCTTATTCATGCAACCATAGTAACTGCAAGGATAGGAAGAACTCTATACATCAGGAGCTGTATCCCTCATTTTAAGAAGAATACGTATTGATTGTAGAAAACTTGATTTAAAAAAATAAAAAAATCACCTATCACCATTTAAAATCTATGTCCTGAATATACACACATAACAGGAAGCCAGCTTAATGTCTGCTGAAATGGCAGGGCTGCAGTTAAGAGAGAAGTATCAGACAAGTACCTAAAGTAAAGGATATGAAATCTAAGAGGCAGTGTCTGTCTTGGGTACTAGTTCCTGGTGCTGATCTCCTTTTGCAGAATTAAGTTTTCAAAATGGAATCTATGAGGCCTTGGCATTCCCACTGCCACACTGTGTATTCTTATTTATGTGGTAAAATGTGGTAATAAATGGGGTGGCAGGGGAGTCTTCCTACTTTGACTTCTATGTGGAACATAGCATGGCTTTCACATTTATTGTGACGGCTTTATGAAATGCAGAAAGCTAGCCTGAACCCACTGGGATTACTGCTAAGCATACAGAGGAGAAAACCTGGTACTCTTGGACAACAGGATTGTTAAAATGAGTACTGGTAACAATGAGGGAGTCTCAGATAGCTTCTATGACATTCATTCAGGAATGAAAGTAACAGCTATTATTTGAGTGCTTACTCTGTGCCAGGTAAGAGTTTATAGCCTTTTTTAATTTTCACTCCATAAGATGAAGAAATTGAGGCTTAGAAAAGGTAATATTATATGATATCCAATTAGGATCAAATGGGTGTTCATTCCATGGTTAACCATTCCCCTATTGTTTGTGATGGAAAATAATGCTGGAGGAACATGCTTGTGTATATGCTTTCATATGGTTCTTTTCCACACATGAATTATGAGTGTAAAAATAAAGAGTCAGGGATAACATTTTTGAGGATCTAGATGGAAAATGCCAAAGAGTCAAGCCAATTTATACTCACAGGGGTAATGAAGAAATCCATTTCCCTGATCATACTGAGGAATGATTGCTTTAAAAAAATTTTTTTTTCTTTCTGATTTGTAAGGGAAAAGAGGTATTGCTTAAGTTTAAATTGTATTGACTGCATTTAGTGAGGTTAAACTTTTAAAAGTAAACTGATAATAGCTAGTCTTCATCTCTACTGGGGGTCCTGCCTAGGTATCATTGAGTTTTAAGAGCTCATTATTATGCCTCATTATTATACCTAGGTTCTGCCTAGGTATTACTGACTTGTAAGAGCTCACTGTTTGCCATATATAGTACATAATTACCCCAATTTAAAACTTTCATTATCCCTAACTCGGCTGTAATCAGTGTGTTATAAAAGGCTGCCCTTCACTTACTCGATGATAAAAATAGGGCGTGGTGGTGCACAACTATAGTCCTACTATTCAGGAGGCTGAGGCAGAAGGATTGCTTGAGCCCAGCTAGCCTGAGCTACACAGTGAGATCCCATTTCTATTTTTTTTCTTTTTTTTTGAGACAGAGTCTTACTCTGTCGCCAGGGGCCAGATTGGAGTGCAGTGGCACAATCTCAGCTCACTGCAACCTCCGCCTCCCGGGTTCAAGCAATTCTCCTGCCTCAGCCTCCCAAGTAGCTGGGACTACAGGCGCACGCCACCACGCCCAGCTAATTTTTATATTTGTAGTAGAGATGGGGTTTCACCATGTTGGCCAGGATGGTCTCGATCTCTTGACCTCGTGATCCGCCCACCTCGGCCTCCCAAAGAGCTGGGATTACAGGTTTGAGCCACTGCGCCCGGCCGAGATCCCATTTCTAATTATAATCATTTTTTAAAAAATTAATTGCATAGCAGTACAACATATCTAGCCTAGGCTGGAGTGCAATGGCATGATCTTGGTGCATTGCAACCTCGACCTCCTGGGTTCAAGCGATTTTCATGCCTCAGCCTCCCCAGTAGCTGGGATTATAAGCATGTGCTACCACATCCAGCTAATTTTTGTATCTTTAGTAGAGACAGGGTTTCAACATGACTTCAACTGATCCACCTGCCTTGGCCTACCAAAGTGCTAGGATTACAGGCGTGAGCCACTGTGCTCAGCCTCATAAAGGAATGATTAAACCTCTGTTCTCTACCACAAATTTTAAAAAAGGAATGCATCATATGTAGAGTTCTTTAGTTATCTATACTGGTACTCTTGGCCCCTATTAAATCAGGAATTTGAAAGAAACCAGGATCATGAAAATTTGAGCTTTCGTTTTCATCTTAAGAATGAGATGGTAATTTTACAGATTAAAAGTAAAAATGTGTAACAATGTAAACAATCTGTGCATGTGCACATACATGTGTACACACCCGAATTTGTAACTACAATAAGACTTCAACTCTCCCTTCTTTGAATTGCCGCTGAAATTGCCGCTTACTTTCATGGCACTCAAGTCACTCCACTTATTTAATCACTTTAACACAGAGAAGCTCTTTGAAGGTACGGACTTTTCCTTTTTTTGCTGCAATGCTTTTCACGGTGTTTTATGCAGTAGAAATTTAACAAACACTTGCTTAATTGAACCAAATGTTGATGCTAACTGTAATATTACAATATAGTGATTATGATTACATATTCGTAATCATATGAAGAAAACTATACTGGTACTATTAAAATAACAATACTAACAGACAGAAAAACCCTAAATGAGTACAGAAGATTTGATCCAGAAGAACACGGTGTGATTACACCATTCAGTATTCATTAGATGAATAATTCTTACATAATTTATATCAAAATTTCAGCACTAAGAAAACTGGAAAGAAAGAAAAATCTCACCTGATCCTCTTTTGCTCTGTCAGGTCACCCTCACTAACCAACATCGCTGATAATAACCGAAGAGTTGAATTGGCAGATTTAGACTGGTTGTTTTTCATACCCAACAGCCACCTTACCAGAAGTTTAATTGCCTGTACCTATAAAATATTAACATGCTAAAAAAAGAAAGCAACTTACAATTCCAATTAAAGGGAAAATTAATTTATATTAATGAGATTACTTATCTCCATCAGCAGAAATTTTATTAAATAAGGGGATAATAACAGTAACAATAAGAACTAATATGTACTGTGTGCTTAAGCAGTGCCAGGCACTTTTCTTAGAGCTGTACATGTATTAACTTATTTAATCTCCCAAAAAACTCTTATGAGGAAGATTATTGTTTTTTCCTAACCGATAAGGCAATTGAGACACACTGTTATGATAGACAACCTGCTCAAAAGTCTGGTTCCAGAATTTAGGTTTTCATATTTAGATGCTTGTCCAAGATTTTGAAACTATTTGAAAATACATACTTAGAAAACAACAATTTAAACTACACAGGCCAGGCATGGTGACTCATGCCTGTAATCCTAGCACTTTGGAAGGCTAAGGCCACTGGAAGTCAGGCATTAGAGATCAGCCTAGCCAACATCGTGAAACATTGTCTAGAATAAAAAACCCCGCCTCTACCCAAAAAAAAAAAAAAAAAAACCTAGCCGGGCATGGTGGCACATACCCAGCTACTCAGGAGGCTGAGGCATGAGAATTGCCTGAACCCAAGAGGCAGAGGTTACAGTGAGTTGAGACTGTGTATCACTGCATTCCAGCCTGGGTGACAGAGCGAAACTCCATCTCAAAAAAAATAAAACCCCAAAACAAAACAAAAAAACAATAACACTGTATTGACTGCAGCAACTGAAAATAACTTCAGAGTTTTACAGTTTTGTAGTATTGGAAAACAACTTTAAAGAAACCATCAAGTCTGATTCAGTCTCATTTAACATTCTGACCAAAAAAATGGGAGTTTCTATAATCACTGGTAGTCGTAACTACTCGGAGATGTCTAGTCAAAAGATTGTAGCAATATATGTGAAAGAGCTAGCCAAAGGCTGGGTGTTGTGGCTCACGCCTGTAATCCCAGCACTTTGGGAGGCTGAGATGGGTGGATCACCTGAGGTAAGGAGTTGGAGATTAGCCTAGCCAACATGGCGAAACCCCATTTCTACTAAAAATACAAAAATTAGCCAGGCATGGTGGCACATGCCTGTAGTCCCAGCTACTCGGGAGGCTGAGGCAGGAGAATTGCTTGAACCCAGGAGGTGGAGGTTGCAATGAGTCGAGATTGTGCGACTGCACTCCAGAGCCTGGGTGATAGAATCAGACTCCATCAAACAAAACAAAACAAAAAAAAAGTGCTAACCAAAAAATCAAAGTATTATTCATTAAATTTACTGACAACCGGGAGAAATGAATTGATGGAATATACAATGATTATGAAGCAACACAAAGTAAAACAGATTATCAAAGAAGATGATACAATCTTATTTTAAATCCCAAATCTGCCACTGTTAAACTGAGCTTTACTTTATATCTATTAAATGTCACAAATTTAGTAACAATCATCTACGTTTTTTTGATTTGGTTTTGTTTAGACAGAGTCTTGTTTTATCGCCCAGGCTGGAGTGTGCTGGCACAATCACAACTCACCGTAACCTTGAATCCTGGGCTCAAGCAATCTTCCTACCTCTCAGTTTCCTGAGTAGGTGAACTACAGGCGTGCACCAACACACCCGGCAAAATTATCATCATTTTTTTAAATTTTAGACGGAGTTTCACTGTTGCCCAGACTACAGGGCAGTGGTGCAATGTTGGCTCACTGCAACCTCTACCTCCCAGGTTCAAGTGACTGTCCTGCCTCAGCCTCCAAAGTAGCTGGGATTACAGACGTGCACTAACACGCCTGGCTAATTTTTGTATTTTTAGTAGAGAAGGAGTTTCACCATGTCGGCCAGGCTGGTCTCAAACTCCTGACCTTAAGTGATCTGCCCGCCTTGGCCTCCCAAAGAGCTGGGATTATAAACGTGAGCCACCGTGCCCAGCTCAACTAAAATTATTTTTATTTTTTTTGTAGAGACACTGCCCAGGTTGGTCTCCAACTCCTGGGATCAAGCGATCCTCCTGCCTCTGCTTCCCAAAGTGCGGCGATTATAGGTGTGAGTCACAGTGAAAAGCTTGACAAATATCTATCTTTGCCAAGTTAATATTCATATGCTTGTAGACAGTGGTGGTGGAGCTGGGTTTAAGACGCCTCTGAGCACCGTCATTCTATAAACAATCTCTATAAAACAGCGTCATTGAGATTGCTTTAGCAGGCAGAAGACAATGACATATAATAAACAATGACATATAATAAACAATGAAAACTATAATGTCTTCAAGAAACAATTTTTACAATGGATTTTAAAATAAAGCACCTTCTTAACAAATGCTTATTAACCATTACGTTAAAAAAAAAAAAAAAAAGCTACTGGCTAGGCACAATGGCTCAAGACCATAGCACTTTGGGAGGCAGAAGTACAAGGACCAGCTGAGCTGGGCAGCTGAAGACTGAACTGAGCAGCACAGCAAGATACCAACTCTATTTATTAAATTTTAAAAAGGTGAGGAGGATACCTACAAATGTATCTTTTTAAAATACGAAGATTACCAAGATCTACACAAATTTACCTTTGCTAGTACTTCAGGGGAAACCTCTTCATCTGGAGACCACAGTTTTCCATTCTTTTCACCTGTTGACTACAGATAATTGAATAAATTTAGCTTCCAGCATGAAACAAAAATTTAACCTTTTGCTGATTCAGTTTTTCATGTTGATCACCAACCAGAGCTTGGAAAAGAACAAAGTTAGAAGTCTCATACTTCTCAATTTTGAAACTTACTATAAAACCTGCAGTAATCAAGAGTGTGGGCTGGTACTGGCAAAGACAGACATATAGATCAACGGAATAGAGAACCCAGAAAACTCTTGCATATATGGTAATTCATTTTTGATATGGGTGCCAAGACCAATCTTTAGGAAAAGAAAAGTCGTTTCAAAAAATGATGCTAGAAAAACTGGTTATCTGGCTGGGTGCAGAGGCTCACATTTGTAATCCCAGCACTATGGGGGGCTGAGGCAGGTGGATCATTTGAGGTCAGGAGTTTGAGACCAGCCTGGCCAACATGGGGAAATCCCGCCTCTACTAAAAATACAAAAAAAGTTAGCTGGGCATGGAAGAGCATGGTTCTAGTTTCAGATGCTTGGAAGGCTGAGGCTGGAGAACTGCTTGAACCCGGGAGGCAGAGATTGCAGTGAGGCGAGATTGTGCCACTGCACTCCAGGCTGGGCTACAGAGTGAGACTCTGTCTCAAAACACCACCACCCTCCCCCGCCCCTGGATATCCGTAAGAAAAAAACCACCACCACCACCACCACCCTGGATATCCATAAGAAAAAAACCAAACAGACAAACAAAAAAATAGATTGTTAATATATATAAAAATTAACTCAGAATGAATCAAAGATCTCAATTTAAGAGGTAAAACCAGCCAGGCATGGGGGTTCACACCTGTAATCCCAGCACTTTGGGAAGCCAAGGTGGGAGGATCACAAGGTCAGGAGATCGAGACCTTCCTGGAGAACATTGTGAAACCCTATCTCTACTAAAAACACAAAACATTAGCCAGGCATGGTGGCATGCACCTGTATCCCAGCTAGATAGCAGGCTGAGGCAGGAGAATCGCCTGAACCCGGAAGGCAGAGGTTGCAGTGAGCCAAGATCGAGCCACTAAACTCCAGCCTGGGCCACAGAGCTAGACTCTGTCTTAAAAAACAAACAAACAAACAAAACAAGAACATGAGCTAAAATTGTAACTCTGAAAAGATAACACATGGGGAAATCTTCATGATCTGGGATCTGGTAAATATCTGACAAAAGTTTTAATATACAGAAAATGTAAATAACTCTTAAAACTCAACAAGAAGCAACCTAACTAAAAGCCGGTGAAGGCAGCCTGGGCAACACGGCGAAACCCTGTCTTTAAAAAAATACAAAAATTAGCTGGGCGCAGGTGGCTCACACCTGTAATCCCAGCACTTTGGGAGGCTGAGGAGGGTGGATCACGAGGTCAAGAGATCAAGACCATCCTGGAAGACATGGTGAAACCCTGTCTCTACTAAAAGTATAAAAATTAGCCAGGCATGGTGGCATGTGCCTGTAGTCCCAGCTACTCGGGAGGCTGAGGCAGGAGGTATTGCTTGAGTCTGGGAGGCAGAGGTTGCAGTAAGCCAAGATTGTGCTACTGCACCCCAGCCTGGGTGACAGAATGAGACCATGTCTTTTTTTTAAAAAAAGAAGTGGGTGAAAGAATTTAATAGACAGCTCTCCAAAAAAGATATTACAGATAGTAATAAGCACACAAAAAAAATCCTTGACATTATTATTCATTAGGAAAATGCGAACCAAAATCAAAATGAGATACCACTTCATATCCACTAGTATGGCTATTTTTTTTTTTAAAGGAAACTGTAACCCAATAATGTTATTCCTCGATATATACCCAAGAGGTAAGAGAACAGTAACATAAATGTTCCTATCAGCATTATTCACAATAGCCAATAGCTACCTATTGGCAACCCAAGTGTCCATCAACAGACAAAGAAAATATGGGATATATACACACAATAGAACACTATTTAGCCACAAAAGAAACAACATTCTGATAC
This sequence comes from Alouatta palliata, assembly GCA_004027835.1. Lineage (NCBI taxonomy): Eukaryota > Metazoa > Chordata > Mammalia > Primates > Atelidae > Alouatta > Alouatta palliata. The sequence continues at coordinate 20,174 of PVKV010020650.1, forward strand.
ATACTACAACATGGATAAGAGATATGTAGAATAGGTAGTCATCGAGTACGAAAGTAGAATAGAGAGTTGTTGCTTAATGGGTAGAGTTTTTGTTTGGGATGATGAAAAAATTCTGGGGATGGATGGGGTGGTGGTGATTAGATGACAATGTGGCTGTTTATAGTGTTAGTGAACTTTACACTTAAAAATGGCATATTTGATATGTATATTTTATCACAATAAAAAAAGACCATCTGAAAACACAATCTATCAACAATTATCATTTAAGAGGTTATGTTAAATTTCACATTTGTTGACAACCACATCTAGAATTGCAAGGATATTTGGGGTGGGAAATGAGACTTAGGCCCCGTTCCTCTCCTCTTGTCTGCTGCACTCAAAAGTGGGAGGTGGTACAAATACGAAAGGTGTACTAGCAGGTGTCTTTAAGTTCCTGATATTGAGGCCTCAAGCCTACCAAACCATGTGAGAAAGTTACAAACTTTGGATAAACTGGCTTTGTAGCAAATTAATACTTAATTGTAAGCCATCCACAATGATTCAGCATGTAAAGAATGGTTTGTGTCTTCATAGAGTAACAATTAATTTCATTTAGATCCATTTGTTAGGACAGTGATTTTTTTTTTTTTTTTTTTGAGATGAGAGTCTTGCTCTTGTTGCCCAGGCTAGAGTGCAATGGTGCCATCTTGGATAACTGCAGCCTCCGCCTCCTAGATTTAAGTGATTCTCCTGCCTCAGCCTCTAGAGTAGCTGGGATTACTGGCACCTGCCACCACTCCTGGATAATTTTTTGTATTTTTAGTGGAGATGGGGTTTCACCATGTTGGCCAGGCTGGTCTGGAGCTCCTGATCTCAAGTGATCCACCCTCTTCGGCCTCCCAAAGTGATGGCATTACAGGCGTGAGCCACCACGCCGGGCCAGCAATGCTTCTTAATCAAGGTGTGTTCCCAAAATCATTTGGGAAGTCTTTTCAATCTATACATTCCAACCCAGAGGTAATAAATCAGAGCACACAGACATCAATAAATCTCGTGCCAAAAGTACAGTGTAATATCTTAAAAATTAGTCAAATTCAAGTCCACTTACCTTTTTTTTTTTTTTTTTTGAGTCAGAGTTTCCCTCTTGTTGTCCAGGCTTGAGTGCAATGGTGTCATCTTGGCTCAATGCGACCTCTGCTTCCTGGGTTCAAGTGATTCTCCTGCCTCAGCCTCCCAAGTAGTTAGGATTACAGGCAACACCCACCACACCTGGCTAATCCACTTACATTTACATTTCTAACAATGTTTGATAAAACAAATTCTAGCCAGGCATGGTATGGTGGCTCAGGACTGTAATCCCAGCACTTGGGGAGGCCAAGGCAGGTGGGTCACCTGAGGTCAGTACCAGCCTGGCCAACATGTCAAAACTCTATCTCTACTAAAAAACACAAAAATTAGCCAGGCATGGTGGCAAGTGCCTGTAATCCCAGCTACTCAGGAGGCTGAGGCAGGAGGAGAATCACTTGAATCCAGGAAGCAGAGGTTGCAGTAAGCTGAGATCGCGCCACTGCACTCCAGCCTGGGGCACAGAGTGAGACTGTCTCTAAAACAAAGAAACAAAACAAAACAAAAAAACCAATTCTAGCATTCCAGAAAATTATAAGCTGTCTTTTGAAGGTCAGGACAATGGCTTTTAGTTATATTTAACTTTCATGATTCCCAAATCCCATGTTCTAATTTTTATTGTTAAGTGTGAAATTCTAGTAGTAATAGCTACCATGAAATCAGGAAATAGTTAGGAATTTAAATAAGTAATAAATAAGTAGAACCAATATAGAATAATTTAAAAGAAAAAGGAAAGTACATAGAAACAGAAGTGTTTCTGTGATAAAGATATAAATAGTCCTAATCTCATGATTCTCAATTTAATTAAATGAGAAACTTACCCTGTCATTCATTAGCAGATCTTTCACAATAAAATTTGCCACTACAGATTTCATTGGGGAAGCAAACTGATCTGGAGCTAACATAGAAATGTGGCCCAATGAAACTAATGGAGTTATAAGTTGTTCTGGCACATCAGCATTCAGACTCCTACTGAGTGGCTATAAAAATAAAACAGACAAAATTACCAATTTGTTTCATAAATATCTAGACATTCTACTGAATTTATCATGCCCAAACCAACCTGCTCTAATATGATCATAACTAACTTCAACCACGTTAGACACTTGGTTCTTCATTCACCTACTAAATTTTAGCAAGATTTAAAGAATGCAGAAAAAGATAAAAGAAAAAAATAAAATCCAAGTAAAAGAAAAAAAAAAAGAACATTTTTTGCTTCACTAAATCAGCATTATTTTTTATTAATCTACAACAATGGATTTGCTATACTGGTGGATTTCTCATCCTGTGGGAACATTTTAAATCATCTTAAATCATATAAAGTAAGAGTTCACTGGGTTTTGGTCACATTATCTCCAACTTATAATAGGAATACATTTCTAATAGTAAAATGAGGCCAATCATCGTATGTAAAGAAAGGGAAACAGGATTAATTTTCAGGTAGAGTTCTTAGGTACTTCAAACTGGATTGTTCAAAATTATCTACTAATACTTTCTGAGAATAAATGCATCATTGAGCCAATAAGGCTAAAATTAAGTAAAATGTTCTAATATAAACACATAAAGCCAGGTGCGGTGGCTCATGTATGTAATCCTAGTACTTTGGAAGGCTAAGGCTTTGGGTGAATCACTTCAGTCCAGGAGTTTGAGAACAGCCTGGGCAACGTGGCAAAACCTCATCTCTATAAAAAATACAAAAATTAGCTGGGCATGATGGCATGGGCCTGTACTCTCAGCTACTTGGGAGGCTGAGGCAGGAGGATTGCTTGAACCTAGGAGTTCAAGGCTGCAGTGAGCAGAGAGTGCACCTCTGTACTCCAGCACTGGTGACAAAGTGAGACTTTGTCTCAAAAACAAACTAAATAACAAAACCCACAAAACATCCTTCAATATGAAGTATATGAACATATAATCTAATCTAAAGGCTGGGAATGCAGTACCATATAAAATAGAAAGAATCCCTGCTCCCAAGGAATTTATATTCTAGGGGACTACATATAAACAGCTTAAAAAAAAATCTAGCTTCCATCTTCATTAAACTACAGAGCTTAAAAAATAAAGACCAATATAAACACAATCTATGTATTAGATGTACCTCAAAAATCTGTGCAAGCTGGACTTCTTTATTTGTGAATATGGCGTGTATACAGTGCACAGCCTGTTTTGCTTGGTGTGGAGTACCCCTCTTTGCTTTTTGATGTAAAATGGGAATCAAGGTCCTGCAAAAAATAATATAGTTTTTTTTTTTTCTTAAAGCCATAAAACAACAAGTATTCCTTTAGTTGACTTCCACTTCCCCTATATAGATGGATGCTGGTAGAGAAGCCTCTCTTAAAAATTATCTGAGCTAAAGAAAGACTTAAAAAAGCTCGCTCTCTACCCTCAAGTACAACCAAGAAATACAATGCCTCAAGAAAAAGCCTACTTCAGGAGACAATTTTTATTTTAAAGCTATTTCACAAACATTCAAAATAACAAGCAACCCTGATTTCATAATCTAAAGCTTACCCTATGACATGCTTTTACATTTACCTTTTAAGTAGGATATTGCTAATTTTTCAATTCCCTTTTATAATCTCCTTCAGTTATTTCAAAGTAGCTATGGAAAAAGAGTAGCAAGAGGCCAAGCTGTATTAAACAGCTGAAATGATACTAGTGAAATAAAGTATGCAAAGATACAGATACTTATATATCAGCAGAATGGCAATAAAAATATCTAACCATTATGTGCCAGACATCATTCTAGATATTTACATATAGATTAATTCAACTAATGTTCACATCCACCCAAAGAAGACTATTATAGTCATTACACAAATGAGAAAACTAAAGCACAAACATGTTATTTAAGCCTCCTGAGGTGATGAAGCTAGGAAACTGAGAGTTGGGATCTGAAAATTAGCATTTCTTTCAAAATCCATACACTTAACTTCTACACTGACAATGAAGAGTAAAAAAAACAGTCTTCTGTTAGGATGAGATGAAAAAACATGTAACAGTCTTCAAAAATTAAATGCTGATGACAGAAAAAAATCATTAGGTAGAATGAAGAAAATAATGTGCTTATATGAACCTACAAAAAATAGACAAACACCTAGTAGATGAACATTCATGAAAAATATACATAGAAAATATTACTGGTGACTATTTCATTATATTTTTTCTATTTTCAGTTTGCTACAATGAATACAAGTATTTTTATAATCAGAGGAAAATTGATAAAGTGAAATAAACATTTAAAGAAAGATATTTAATATTATATATATATATGTCATACATTTAATGTTGTAAGAGCCTATTTTATAGATTATAAAGGTAGTGGTATCAGATGCAAGGGTGACAATGTCGTCTTATGATAATGGGAGGCTAGACATGAAAAGCTATACTGCAGGCTCCAAGCCATGCACCTTAACCAAAAATGGGAACTTATGCTAGTTGGTATAAGTCTAATCTGATGTTTATAAATATGCCTGAAGCTTCCCTCTATGGACTTTGGAACTACGAGATAGGAATGTCCATGCTCAAATAGACTTCCTTGACTGAGTTGTGACTATGCTTCTACAGAAGACGTCCTTCCTCTCTCCTGTTTAGTCTTTCACCATACCGTTTACCAAAGTAACATCTCTTCTAAAGTAACACTAGTGAATGATGATGACAGTTTCGATCAAACTGTTGTTAAATGTATTACTAATTATTCTTAGCTAAATAAAATAATACAGAAGTCAACTTTAACCTTTCTTCTTGTTTTTTCTAGAGCGCTATAATCCAGCGATGCCATCAGGGTTGTTACTGAGGTCTTTAGTGCTGTGCTTTTCTGCTTTCCAGTGATCATTTCCTTTCTTCTCCATTAGTCTTATGAGTAAGGTGTTTTATTCCTCCTGTCCAAAGTTAACTCTCCCACCTATACTCATTTTCAATTGCTTCCTTTGAGGTAGAATTCCTCTAAGAATAGATTCCTTGCCTTTAAAATATGTACAGGTTTTCCTCCTTTGAAAAACTCATCAAAAACTTTATCCTATTGTGTCCATGATCTTTTTTTTTATAATGCATACATATAAAGTTTATTATCTCTAGTCTATAAACTCCTTGAGGGCAGGGACTGATTGTGGTTAACTTTTTTTTATCAGCCAGAATAATGCTGAGAATGAAGAGAACGTACAATGAACACTGACTTATTTCACAAGCTAAACTATTAGCTCACAAATTTAATAAAAACTTCAGGAGACTGCTTGCCCTATGATTACCATGTGAGGAAAATGGTATGTGGTTGAATATGCCCTGAACTACTTGCATATACCCTGAACATATGGTTCAACAGCTATCTGCAAAGTGTTTTTCCCTCTAAAAGATGTCTTCTGCAATTTTTTTTAAGTCTAAATATAACATCTCAGCAGAAGTTCCACCTTAACCTTTTAAGATGATAAAGTGAACTATTTGCCCCATTTTTTGGTGGGATAGTAAAGTGACAGTTATTGAATTTATAACCCATTTACAGAAAAAAGATGAATATACGTGGATCAGAAAGATATTAATCATAAATATAATAAAACACTAAATTCTGTGATAACTTCTGATTCTTAGTATCTTAAAATAATTTCGTTATAAACAAACATGTAGTTTAAGTTTATTCTGCTGCCTACATTCTAATGATGGGAGAGGTAAGGCAAGGGAAAGACAAAACAGAGGAGGACACAGAAAAGTAGCTTCTAAATCAGAGTTGTCTTTCCTCTCTCCTATCTTCCTACACAGAAGGAAAACAATTATTCTTTGGTTTCCACACTTAGAAACTTTTGTATTTACCATGGGAGAAAAAGTGTACTCACGATCGTATTTGGGGAAGATCTGTTTCTATTTTGTGACCTGTATTTCTAAAAATTTGTATAGCAGCTTCTGCTACCTTGTCATCCTCCATTCTTAGGCACTGTAACAAGGACTCATATGTCTCTGCAGAGTGGAACGAGGTAGGATGTGTGAAAGACAGAACCTGAAAAAACAGATATAGCTTTAGAAGTACACAATTGACATACAGCTTTTGTCCTATTTTCTTCTTTACCTCTTAGTCTATTCTGCTATTGGAACACAAAACACATGGCTCTGTTTTTATGGAATGTGATTTACAGTATTAATAACTCTTACCAGTTTATAAATATGTTGTATTTAGGTGAAGGAATGCTTACTTGAAATAAAACCTCCATCCATAATGATTCAATCTTTGTGTAATGTAAACAAAATGCTAACTCAGAGCTTTCTTTGACTGGCAAAAAGATAATCTATGAGGAATTTTTTCTTTTTTTTTTTTTCTGAGACAGGATTGCACTCTGCTACCTAGGCTGGAATGTGGTGTAACATCACAGCTCACCGTGGTCTTAATCTCCCATCTCAGCCCCCTGACCTGAGACTGCAGGTGCACCACATGCCTGGCTAAATTCTTTTGCTCTTTTTGTAGAGATGAGGTCTAGCTATGTTACCCAGGCTGGTCTCCAACTCCTGTGCTCAAGAGATCCTCCTGCCTTGGCTGGGATTACAGGTGAAAACCATTGTACCCAGCCACGGAAGTATTTCCAGTGAAATCTATCACTCATCATAACTATCAACAAAGAAGCCACTATTGTGAACTTCTAATTATGATTACAATATATAATTATTCCCTTATTATGACACGAGCACAAACGTGTCCTTAAGTAATTTTTAACAAGTTAGATACATGTCTAAAGAGTTAACCTTCCATAAAGTAGAAACAATTCAGTTAATGTAGTATCAAGATTAGGGCTGAAAACAGAAGCAAAGAGAAAGGGAAATCGAGCAGGTGGTCTCCATTAATTCAATAAGCACTTATTTAATGGTAAGTGCAGATATTGTCTCATTTGGCAAGATTTGGAGTGATAATATCTAGTTATGCGGTTTTATTTACAACAAATTTGAGAATTAAATTAGAAAAATGTAATAAAAAGCACTCTATTAAAACATATTGCCTTAAAGGTGGCTTCACTTTTAAAACGAAAATACAACTCAATTATTAAAAATATAATTAAAATCTTATTAATGAGGCATATCAATTTTTTCAATGCAATGATATTTAAGACTCTCAGAATATGATCCCATCATTCTTTTTCTATCTAACATCCGCTGTACTTGGTTGTCTCTTCTCCCTTATGTCGCAGTGGTATCAATGTCTCTTTGCCTTCAATTTCTACTCTTTTTATTTTTTTTTCTATCTTCTTTCATTTAATCCAATGAAAGCTCTATCAAAGGCTGCAGCTGGTTGAAAGCCAGGTTAAAAGCTGGTGACAGTACCTTGCTTACCCTGTGGTACTCAACAATCTGGAACCTTGTCTCCCATTACTCCCCAAAGCATCGCTTTTATCTAGTCATGCCAGTCTCCCAAGAATCTCACAAATATGCCAAAAACTACTCACTTAGATGATGATATTCCACCTCCCTAGATTTAGTTACATATCCTGTCCACAAAGTTTTAAGCCACACCTCACTATTACTTAGTTAAGACTGGACTGTACAGCAATCACTAACAAGCATAGCAGGCATAATGATAAACAGAGAAACAAACAACTATTAATTTATGATCTAAAATAATTACATTATGTTATCATGTAAAAACATTACTTTTACATAATCTGACTTCCAACACAAGTTTTAATCTTTCAAATAGCTTCCTATGAAATAAGTCTGACACTTGCATATCCTGAAAAGAAGGCAAATTATGACCCCACGGAAATACATGGCAACAAAACTGTTTCAAAAATACCTTAAGAAGTTCAAGTCCTGAACGAATAGCTGTATCTGGACTTACACCCTCCTCTTCATCATCTGCAGTCCCCTCTATCGACTTATTCATCAATTTCACCAGTGCACTATTAAAAGAAGAAAATATAAATCAGTTACCACTACAGTAGTAACTATATCCTCATCACACTGTGACAGAACATATATAGAGCCTTAAATGATCAAATTCAAAGGAATCTGTGTGTGTGTGGGGGGGGAAAGTTCAACTTTGTCCTTTACTTGATAACTAAACTTCTACATAGTTTATCCCCATGAGAAACTTAATGTATAAGAATAACTCTTCTTGGCTGGGTGAGGTAGCTCATGCCTGTAATCCCAGCACTTTGGGAGGCCAAGGCAGGTAGATCACAAGGTCAGGATTTCAAGACAGCCTGGCTATGAAGGTGAAACTCCATCTCTATTAAAAGCTACAAAAATTAGCTAGGCACTATGGCAGGTGCCTGTAATCCCAGCTACTTGAGATGCTGAGGCAGGAAAATTGCTTGAACCTGGGTGGTTGCAGTGAGCCAAGATCAAACCACTGTACTGTACTCCAGCCTGGGTGACAGAGTGAGACTCCATCTCAAAAAAACAACAACCAACAAAAACCAACCGAAAAACAAAAACAAAAAAACTCTTCTAAAAAATAACAAAACTAAAATTAAATGACACAATACACACTGGTAATATAGTTACATAAGTAATTTAATATTCATTTCCATATATACTGAGATCATTTTCAGTTTTAAGAACAATAATAACATAGTAGTTGCTAAATAGGCAATGACAACTGACTCAAAAAATACAAATAATAAACATATATGGACAAATGAATTAATCACTGGTAATTAATACACTGAATCAGTAATTTTATTTCTATAAATTTATAGCAAAGAAGCAAGTCATCAGAAGCATCATGCTATATTTATAAAGATTCATTAATTAGAAACAATGTAATTGTCAAAAATTAAGGAATTAGTTTTTCAAAATACCCGCCTCCAAGAAACAGAATATTATTTGGTCAATAAAAAAATCAGACTATTAAAAAAAAAAAAATCAGACTATGTAGCAACATGGTACTATTTTAAGTAAAAACAAATGTGATTTCTGGTTTTGAGATTCTTTACTCATCAGTAAATTGAAGACGATATTACCCTATTATGAGAACATTCAATTATTATTGCAAATGTTCAAAATAATAGTTTGGTTAAATTTTTTTCCTTTGGTGTTACATATATGTCAAATTGTTCATTTTAAAAAATTTAAGTACCAAATATGTATAGGATGCAAATGCTGAAATTCTTTTCACTTACAAAAAAATAACAAATAAAAATTATAAATATTCATGAGGTACACAGTGATGTTTCCAGACATAGAATGCATAGTGATCAGATCAGGATAATCAGCATATCCATCATCTTAAACACTTATAATTTCTTTGTGTTGGGAACATTCAATACTCTCCTTCTGGCTATTTGAAACTATGTTATTGTTAACTAGTTATCAATAGTCATCCTACTGTGCTATGGAACACTAGAATTCATCCCTTCCATCTAGCTGTAATCTTATGTCCCTTTTTGTAATTTTGTATCTCTCCATAACCCTGCCCTCCCACTACCTTTTCCAGCCTCTAGTCTCCTCTGCTCTATGTTTTGCTTCTGTGAGATCTACTTTTTTTTTAAGCTTCCACCTGCCAATAAGAACATGTGGTATTAAACTTCCTGTTCTTGGCTTATTTCACTTAACATAATGTCCTCCAATGCCATTCATATTGTTGCAAATAAGAGCATTTCATTCTTTTTTTTATGGCCAAATAGTATTCCATTTATCTATGTACCATATTTTCTTTACCCATTCATTCCTTGGTGGACACAGAGAGATTCCAAATCTTGGCTATTGTCAATAATGCTGCAATAATCATGTGTGTACAGGTATCTTTTTGATATACTTATTTCATTTTATTTCTTTGGGATGTATACCTAGTAGTGGGATTGCTGGATCATATGGTAGTTATATTTTTTAGTTTTTTGAGGATCCTCCATACTGTTCTCCATAATGGCTGTACTAATTTACAGATGTTGAAGTTTAAACTAGGTTTAGCATTTACTTTCCTTTCCCCAATTACATCACAAAAATTATTTTAAAATTCATCATTATCTTCAGTTAATCTGAAAGCATTAAAAAACTGGTATTTATGTGCACAAATGTTAACTTAAAGTATAATTTATATACCACACAATTCACCGAATTAAATGTACAACTCAATGGTACTTACCATATTCACAGAGATGTACTACCTAATTACAGAACATCCCACCACCATCCTAAGTCAAACCCCTTACCTGTTAGCAGAAACTCATTCACCATTACTCCCTCCAGCCCTAGGCATTTACTAATCTATTTTCTGCCCTTACAAACTTGCCTATTCTGAACATTTCATATTAATGGAATCATTCAATTTGGTATGGTTTGCCTGTGTCCAAACCACCCAAATTTCAGTTTTAAATGTAATAAGCCCCACTTGGCAAGGGTGGGGCCAGGCAGAGATAACTGAACATGGGGGCAGTTTCCTCCAATATTGTTCTCCTGGTACTGAATAAATCTCAGGAGATCTGAAGGTTTTATAAAGGGGAGTTCCCCTGCAAATACTCTCTTGCCTGCCACCAAGTAAGATGTCCCTTTGCTCATTCTTCATCTTCTGCCATGATTGTGAGGCCTCCCCAACCATGTGGAACTGTGAGTTCATTAAATCTCTTTCCTTTAAAAATTACCCAGTTTCGGGTATGTCTTTATTAGCAGCGTGAGAACAGACTAATATACAACTGTTATCCTTTGTGACTGTCTCCTCTCAATTAGCATAATGTTCTTAACGTTCATCCACACTGCAGCATGAATCGGTGTAGTATAATTTAAATAAAATTCCAAATAATATTCCAATATATGGATTTAAGAAAAACAATTTTTTATTTTATTATATTGGGGGGGGGACAGGGTCTTGCTCTGTCACCCAGGTTGGAGTGCAGTGGTGCCATCTCGGGTCATTGCAAGCTCCACCTCCCGGGTTCAAGCCATTCTCCTGCCTCAGCCTCCCGAGTAGCTGGGACTACAGGTACCCACCACCACACCTGGCTAATTTTTGTATCTGTAGTAGAGATGGGGTTTCGCCAAGTTGTCCAGGCTGGTCTCGAACTCCTGAGCTCAGGTGATACGTCTGCCTTGGCTTCCCAAAGTGCTGAAATTACTTTGGGATGAGGCATGAGGGACTGCACCCGGCCAAGAAAATTTATTTATCCATTCATCAGTTGATGGACATTTAGCTTAACTCCAGTTTTTTGGGATATTATGAATAATGTTGCTACAAACATTTTTCTTGAGTATATACTTGAATGGAACTATTGGGTCATATGGCAACTCTATATTTAACTTTTTGAGGAACTACCGAACTGTTTCCCAAAACAGAGTTGCCATTTCATATTCCCACCAGAAATATATGAGGATCCAGTTTTTCCACATCCTCACCAACATATCTGTCTTTTTACTTACAGCCATCTCAGTGGATGTGAAGTGGTGTCTCCTAGAGGAGATACATGCATACATAAAACATTCTCATCTCTACAAAATACTGCTCCATACCTCTTCTGTGGTCAATCCTGTGCTTATTTACCATCTTATCTAGTGCTTGTTCAAATCTGCCCATTTGAAACTGAGTCATTTGTCTTATTATTATTCAGTTGTCAGAGTTCTTTACATATCCTGATGTAATCCTTCACCAAATACATGCTTTTCAAGTATTTTCTCCCAGCTTGTGACTTTCATGTTCTCTCTAAGAAATCTTTGCCAACCTTATGTGTTTTCTGGAAATTTTAGATCTGACACTGTATTTTTAAGATTTATCCAATTTGAGAAAATCATTCCAAATTAAGCATTTTATTAAAAAATCCCAGTAAACATTGAATGAATTTAACAAAATTACCAGTGTGTTTCAAAAAATTTATAAATGTATGTAAATACTTGTGATAGGTTCCACACATATAATTAATGAGTATTAACTACCTGTCATGTGCCAAGTCTTACAGTTTACCTGAGAAATACATTGTGAAATGAGACATAATCTCTGCTATCATTGTAATGTTGGTAATCACCAGTATGAGTCAAGGAGCTATAAGCGAAAGACCAAAGTCTTGAAACGAGGATCATAATCCTTCCTCTTATAAAGTATTTTTCCACTTTTATAAATTAGATAAATAATACATACTTCACAGGGCTATCACGATGCAAAAGATGATCACCAATCCAATTGCCTCTTTAAAACTGCTTATGAAGTCTACGCTATACAACCAATGTTACAAATCTTCACCATCTGTCTGAAGTCTAAATCCTCCCACTGAGCAACTTCATCTTTAACAGAAGACAGAGTAGTAATAGAAGCCTTGAGTGAAAACTCTTCTCTAATTTTCCATACCTAATCTTCGAATCTCCTCTAACTTGTGTCTATTATTTTGTCATGTCATAGGCTAAGATGTACTTGTTACTGCTCTGTTCCTTAGGAATGCTGCTCCTCATCTATATTCCCCTTCCCTTATCTGCAATCTGTCTTCTTTTCAGCTAGCACCTTTTCAAGGTATTTAAATATTCAAAATAATTTAGTCAAAAACTATAGCAGAAGATTCTTCTTCAAGCTTACTCCCTCCTTTCCATCATCTCATTTGTCTCTTACTTTTTTTTTGAGGCTCAAATTCTGATTTTAGTCTTTTTTTTTCTTGGTCTTTTTTTGAGACACAGTCTCATTCTGTTGCCAAGGATAGAGTAAAGTGCCACGATCTCAGCTCACTGCAACCTTCACTTCTTGGGCTCATTCTTCCACCTCAGCCTCCCACGTTCCTGGGACTGCAGACCCATGCCACGGTGTCCAGCTAATTTTTGTATTTTTGTATAGATGGGGTTTTGCCATATTGCCTAGGCTAGTTTTGAACTTCTGGACTCAAGTGATTTACCCACCTCTGCCTCCCAAACTGCTGGGACTACAGGTGTAACTCCCCACACCCAGCCTTGTCCTTTGCTTTCTATATAAAGTTGGTGCTGTCTACACTGATTGTCTCCACTGGTGCTGTCAATTTATCTCCTAAGCAGGGTTTTAGAAGGGTGATAAGGTTATGTATCCCTTTAATATGCTTAAGCCTCAGGGTAGCCAAGTGGTACCTGCTGGCTTTCTGCTGAGCTGGGCCAGTAAACAGACTTTAGCAGTCTTCTCTGCATAAGTTTTACTGATCATTTTCTCTGTGTACCACAGTGTAGATGCTGAAAAGGACTGTTGTATGCCTTTCTGAATCCATGACATTCTGGCTTTCTCCTTGTTACTCCACAGAAACTACTCTGGCCATTGTGATTTCTTCCCATTTCCTAATCTAGTTGATGATTCTTAGTACTTAATTGACTTCTGGATAGCATCTGACCCCTCCAGATTTTAATTCCTCTTTGTTTTTTTTTCTGCTTTTGACTATATCTGCTCAAAACCTTTCTTTCTTTCTTTTTTTTTTTAAAGACAGGGTTTCACCATGTTGGTCAGGTTGGTCTTGAACTCCTGACCTCAGGTGATCTGCCCGCCTCGGCCTCCGAAGTGCTTGGATTACAGGCGTGAGCGACCTGTAATCCAAACGTTTTGACCCGGCCAAAACGTTTCCTTTTTTAGGCTGGAGTCACTCTGTCACCCAGGCTGGAGTGCAGTGGTACCATCTTGGCTCACTACAACCTCCAACCCCCAGGTTCAAGCAATTCTCCTGCCTCAGCCTCCCGAGTAGCTGAGACTACAGGTGTGCGCCAACATGCCCGGCTAATTTTTGTATTTTTTAGTAGAAACAGGGTTTCACCATATTGGACAGGCTGGTCTCGAACTCCTGACACTGTGATCCATCTGCCTCGGCCTCCCAAAGTGCTGGGATTACAAGTGTGAGTCACCGTGCCCCCTTGCTCAAAACTTAAAAAAAAATTTAACCAAGTCCATTATCTTCCGCCAGCCTCTTAATTGCTAGTTTCTCTCAGGATTCAGTCCTCAATCCTTTTCCTTTTTAAAATTTTACTCTTTCTCCTGGGTTTCAGTCATCATTACAGTGACTACTTCATTTTCATCTACTACCTATAGACCAGCAACAAACTGTAGCACGCATATGTCAAGCTGTATGAACATATGTATAGGGGGGAAAATGGATTATATTTAGAATGATTTTCTATTAACTCCAATCCTTTCTTTCAAAATTCTAGACTGAGGGCGGTGGCTCATGTCTGTATTCCCAGGGAGGCCAAGGCAGGTGGATGACTTGAGGTCAGGAGTTTGAGACCAGCTTGACCAATATGGTGAAACCCCATCTATACTAAAAATACAAAAATCAGTCTGGCATGGTGACATGTGCCTGTAATCCCAGCTACTCAGGAGGCTGAGGCAGGAGAATCACTGGAACCCGGCGGCAGAGGCTGCAGTGAGCCGAGATAGCAGAGTGAGACTCCATCTCAAAAAAGAAAAAAAAAAATTCTAGATTATCACTGAAGTGCATGCCAAGAAATATTTTATAAATATTTCTTGATTCCTTTTGCCTTTGGTATCTGCTATTTTTTCTTTCTAGAATAGGTACTGAAATATTCATTCAGCACTTAATATGTGTGAGGTATTATGCTAAATATTTTACATATTCATATATTATTTAATTTTCTTAAAAATTACAGTGAGTAGTGATTATCACTGTCCTTATTTTCTTATTTTTAGTGGAGATGGGGTTTGGCCATGTTGGCCATCCTGGTCTGAATTCTTGACCTCAGGAGATCTGCCTGCCTCAGCCTGCCAAAGTGCTAGCATTACAGGTGTGAGCCACCGCATCCAGCCTATTGTCCTTATTTTCAAAGATGAGTAAACTGAAGCTCAGAGTAGCTAAAGTAATCTTCTCAAGGACACTGGCTGGTCACCTAGACGTACTTCCCCTGCAATCTTCACCTGGCTAATCCCTGTAAGTCTTATCTTTCACTATTCATCATATGTGCCACCTATTTCAGGAGGTTCCTTTACAACAAACCCATCTCACACAATTTGGATTACGTAACTATCTCGCCCCAGTTATGGAATGTACTTTACAAATCATTCTTTTAAGTATATGTTAAATGAATAAATAAGCCCTCTATATGTCATTTAATATTTAAGATTTGGTTATATGGAAGGACTATAAGACGTGCTTATCACTAAAATTAACAAATTACATAAAATTAGTCCATTAGAAATTCTAACTATTAGTTGACTTCTCTGAGCCCAAACAACTAATGATGACACTGAAAAACTTCAGTTTTTGGTCTTTTAACACTGGAGATCAAATATTATGCTATAATTTGCTGAAGTAACAAAACCCTTGTGAGGCTTCATGGAGGCTTTGATTTTGATAGGATTACATGTCTCTTTCAAAGTTAATATGCTTAAGCAAGAGTGCCCATTTCTACTATGTTATATATATGATCTATCCCATTAAAGTCAAATGGTACAGAGCAAAGGGCATTAACATGCAAAATAACACAGGCAGATTTAACTTACTGTTTTTGAACTATTACAATGTGGACAAAACAGTTCCTCAAAGCCTTAATAGTTCCTTACTTATTTGCAAATGAGAAAATTAGAGGATAGGAAAATCAGGCCGGGTGTGGTAGCTCACGCCTGTAATCCCAGCCCTTTGGGAGGCCGAGGTGGGCAGAATGCTTGTGCCCGGAAGCTCGAGACCAGCCTGGTCAACATGGCAAAACTGCTCCTCTACAAAAGAACTTTAAAAAAATTAGCTAAGCATGGTGACGTGCCTATAGTTCCACCTACTCAAGAGGCTGAGGTTTGAGACTGTTTGAGCCTACTACAGTGAGCCAGGATCGTGCCACTGCACTTCAGCCTGGGCAACAGAGTAAGATCCTGTAACCAAAAAAGAAAATAAAATCTTTTTTTTTTTTTTTTTTTTGAGACGGAGTCTCACTCTGTTACCCAGAGTGCAGTGGTGTGATCTCAGCTCACTGCAAACTCCACCTCCCAGGCTGGGATTACAGGCATGCACCACCACGCCTGGCTACTTTTTTCTAGTAGAGATGGGGTTTCACCATATTGGCCAGGCTGGTCTCCAACTCCTGACCTTGTGAACTGCCTGCCTTTGCCTCCCAAAGTGCTGGGATTAAAGGGATGAGCCACCACGCCCGGTCAGAAAAGAAAATCTTAGTTAAAAAGGGCTGTATAATCCCAGCACTTTTGGAGGCCGAAGTGCGAGGATCACTTGGGTCCAGGAGTTTGAGACCAGCCCAGAGAACGTGGCAAAACCCTGTCTCTACCAAAACAAACAAATAAACAAACAAACACCCCCACAAAATTAGCCAGGTGTGGTAGCATGTGGCTATGGTCGCAGCTACTTAGGAGGCTGAGGGAGGAGGATCACCTGAGCCCAGGAGGTTGAGGCTACAGTGAGCTATGATCATGCCACTGTACTCCTGCCTGGGAGACACTGCAAGACCTTGTCTTTAAAAAAAAAAAAAAAAAAAAAGACGATGAAGAAGATAAAAGTAAATTTTGTTGATTTTATTTTATATGGTGAGAGATGAGAGATAGGGGTCTAGTTTTATTCTTCTTCTAGTCAGTTTTCCCAGCACAATTTACTGTACAGACTATGATCTTGACACCTCTATTGGAAATGAGCTGGCTAAAAAAGCACGACTTTGTAGCTGGGTTCTCAATTCGGATACTTTGGATTATGTGACTAGTTTTTATGCCATCATGTTCATTTGGTTACTATAGTTTTGTAGGATATTTGAAAGTCAGGTAGTGTGATGCCTCCAGCTTTTGTTCTTTTTCTGCATAACGCTTTGGCTATTTGAGTCTTTTCTGGTTCCACGTATATGTTAGGATTGTTTTTTCTATTTCTGTGAAGAATGTCATTTGTATTTTGATAGAAATTGCATTTAATCTGTAAATTACTTTTAGTTGCATCATCATTTTAACAATATTAGTTTTTCCATTTCATGAGCATGGAATATTTTTCCTTTTTTTTTTTTTATTTTTACTCCAACATAAGTCATCATGCTAGTATATTTTTCCGTTTTTTGTGTGCCATGTTTAATTTCTTCCATCAGTGTTTTAAAGTATTCCTCGTAATAGATCTTTCACTTCTTTGGTTATTAAGTTGATTCTTAGGTATTTTTGATATTCTTTGTAGCTGCTATAAATAAGATTGCTTTCTTGATTTTGTTTGCTGTTGACATATATAAATGCTACTGAATTTTGTATGTTGATTTTGTATCCTGCAACTATAATGAATTCATTTATCTGTTCTAACAGTTTTTTGGTGGAGTCTTTAGTTTTCTGTGATAATGTCATCTGCAAACAAGGCTACTTTGACTTCTTTCTTTCCAAATTTGGATGGCCTTTCTTTCTCTTGCCTAATTGCCATGGCCAGGACTTCCAGTATTTTGTTGAATAAAAGTGGTAAAAGTGGCTTCTGTATCTTATTCCAGTTATTAGAGAAAAGCCTTTCAATTTCCCCCATTCGACACAATGTTTGGTGTGGGTGTGTCACCTACAGCCTTTATTTTGAAGTATGTTCTTTCTATACCTATTTTGTTGAGGGTATTTTCAGCATCTATTAAAATGACTCTATGGTTTTCATTCTTGGTTCTATTAATATGAATCATGGTTATTGATTGACATTATGTTGAACCATCCTTGCATCCCTGGGATGAATCCCACTTTATCATGATTAATGGTATTTTTAATGTGTTACTGAAACAGGTTGCTAGTGTTTTTGAGGATTTTTGCATCTATGTTCATCAGTGATAGGTCCCTATCCCTCACCCTCTAAAAAAATCAAATCAAAATGGATTAAGACCTAGTGGATAAAACTACTAGCAGAAAATGCTGGGATAGTGCTTAAAGACATTGGTCTGAGCCAAATTTGTTTGTGTTAAGATCCCAAAAGTACAGGCAACCAAAGCAAAAATAGAAATATAGGACTACATCAAGCTAAAATGATTCTGCACAGCTAAGGGAACAATAAAAAAAAGTGAAGAGACAACCCATAGAATGAGAAAATATTTGCAAATTATCTATCTGTCAAGGGATTAATAACCAGAATATATAAGGAGTTCAAATAACTCAACAGCAAAATAACAAAACAAAAAACACCAAACAAAAAATCAAAACCACACACAATCAAAAAAATGCAATTTAAAAATGGGAAAATATCTGAACAGACGTTTCTCAAAAGAAGACATAAAGGTAGCCAATGGGTATATGAAGAAATGTTTAACAACATTAATTATTAGAGAATGCAAATGAAAACCAAAAGGAGAAACATAACCTCAGTTAAAGTGGCTTTTTATCAACAAGACAGGGAATAATGGATGCCACCAAGGATGTGGAGAAAAGTGAACCCTCGTACACTGTTGGTGGGGATGTAAATTAGCATAGCTACTATGGAAAACTGTATGGAGGTTCCTCAAAAAACTAAAAACACATCTGCCATATGATCTAGCAATTCCACTACTGGGTACATATTTTTTAATAAAGGAAATTAATATATGGAAGAGATATCTGCACTCCTACGTTTATTGTGTCACTATTCACAACAGCCAAATATGGAATCAACCTAAGTGCCCATCAACAAATGAAGAAAGAAAATGAGGTATATATGTACAATGAAGAATCATTCAGCCATAAAAAAGAACGAAATCCTGCTATTCGCAGCAACACATATGGAAATGGAGCTTATTATGTTAAATGAAACAAGCCAAGAACAAAAAAAAAAACAAATAATTGCATATTCTCAGTCATAGGTGGGAGCTAAAAATGTGGGCCTCATGATGACAGAGTAGACTGGTGGTTACAAGAAGCTGGGAAAGGGGGAACGAAGAGAGGTTAATAGATATAATAATAGTGTTTTAGAGATTTGTAGAGTGACTATAGTTTACTAGCTAGAAGAGAATTTCAATGTTTCTAGCAGAAAGATGAATATTTAAGGTGATGTATATTCTCATTACACTGATCTGATCTTCACAAATTGTATGAATGTATTAAATTATTAGATATAGGCCGGGCGCGGTGGCTCACGCCTGTAATCCCAGCACTTTGGGAGGCCGAGGCGGGTGGATCACGAGGTCAAGAGATCGAGACCATCCTGGTCAACATGGTGAAACCCCGTCTCTACTAAAAATACAAAAATTAGCTGGGCATGGTGGCACGTGCCTGTAGTCCCAGCTGCTCGGGAGGCTGAGGCAGGAGAATTG